>SJYX01008132.1:15537-42183 GCA_006410675.1 Oreotragus oreotragus | reverse complement strand
GGGGGTGAGGTGGGGTGGGTGGAGGGGGCGTGGTTGTAGGACCTTAGTTCCCCAACCAGGGATTATAACCAGGCCCCAGCAGTGAAAGCACTGAGTCATAACAACTGGACCATCAGGGAATATCTTTGTTTTATTTTCTTCATAACAAGAACAGCTCTCAAATTCGCCATGAATACTTAATGATGAAAAATGCTAACCTGGTTATTTGTGCCTTGATTATACTCAGATTCTTCCAAGATCTTGTTCATTACCTCTTGCTCTCTCCACTGGCTACTTCTATCTATAAACAATCTCAGTTTTCCCTCTATAATTAAAAGCAACAAAAAAAAAACCTTCCTTTGGTTCAGCTACCACAGTCAAATTTATGTTTGACTCTTTGCCTCACTCCTCAAAAGAATCTGTAAAACATAACATAATTGCTTCTTACTATTCTCATTATTTTTTGGTTTCTTAGGGTACAGGTCACAACTCCTCTTCCACATCAACTACTTTACTGAAGTTAGTCTCCAAAAGGTGACAATGATATCCCACTAGTCAAAATAAAAGGTTTTTTTCATTCTGATTTTTTTCTCTACATTAAATTTACTGTCTTTCCCCTACCCCCATGAGTAACATATGCTCATTTTAAATAAAAGCAGGAATACAAAATAAAAACTCTACCTATTGGAGATAAAGCATTACTACTTTTTGCTATGTATGTTTCCAGAGCTTTTCAGTACAAGCATATGAATTTAAAAATAAAACTAAGCCAGAAATAGAATGATACTACATATTTTATTTCATATGCTTAAAAAAAATACCTTAATATACTGGACTGGCCAAAAACCATGTTTGGGTTTACTTCATGTTTAATGTGAAAGAGTGACTGAAGAGAGCAAAGCCCCTTCCATCACTTCCGCCTACTCTTATGCACTTACTCTACCAATCAAAACTTATATAATCTGTATTTTACAGTCAGAACTTCTTACTACAGTGGCTACAATTCAACTGTAAGTATTCAGGAAAAAAAAAAAGTTGAAACAAACATTAAAAAACCACTCATAAATCTATCATTTTTCTTACGAGGTAGGTGATAAAAATTTGTTGTTACCTGAGTCAATCACATCACAATAAATGATTCAAGTGTTTAAAGGAAGTGTGCAAACCAATCAATTGATTTGGTACTTAAGGAGAAATATGAAAACAGTACTTCTGTTCAATTTAGGAGGAAAGCTGGCAGGTTTAAACTTATTCAGTTGGTACATTGTTTTCCAATGTGGCTTATAAATATCACTACATATACTATACTTCGGACTTCCCTGGTGGCTCAGATGGTAAAGCATCTGTCTACAATGCAGGAGACCCAGGTTCGATCCCTGGGTTGGGAAGATTCCCTGGAGAAGGAAATGGCAATCCACTCCAGGGCTATTGCCTGGAAAATCCCATGGACAGAAGAGCCTAGTAGGCTACAGTCCATAGGGTCGCAAAGAGTCAGACACAACTGAGCGACTTCACTTCACTTCACTTCATACTATACTTCATGACTCATCTAAGAGACTTTCAGGTTTAATTTTGACAGTACTTAGTTTTTGCCCACCAGACTGAGAACCTATCCCAGCATAAGGTTTGTTTCCACTGTAGTTCCTGAACATACCAGTTCCTTTTATATCACATTTATGCCACTGGCCCATCAATAATGATGCTATATAATTACAAATGTATTATAGTATCCACTGAAGGACAGTGACTACACATGCTCATCTCTTAGCTTCTGTTCACCTTACTTGGTGACATCCTTTAACACAAATTCTCAGTAGGAATCAGGCTGCTCAACTAAGGATAAAAGTTCGACTCCTTAAGTTAAAAGTGTTGTGAAATCTTTTAAGGTAAAAAAATAAATAATAATCATTACAAATATTCAGAAAGATTAACATTTCCCCAATTTCTAACTTGTAATAAAAATAAAGGACAAAATCCTTAACGTGCCAACAAACAGATTTGATTACACAAACATACTCATAATCTGGCTTTTTCGGTATGAATACATCTTGTGTATCATCTTCCATGTGTTGTAAGTCAGCATAGAGGTCTGCAGTTCCACTTGCATTAAAATTTCCTGGAATATTTTGGCTGTATTGTTGAAGACGCTTCCATAAGTCATTATAAAGCCGCAATAATTTTGGGTATTCTCCTTCAAATGCCTGTTTCAAAAACATAGAAGCTGCCAAGCGAAATAATAAAATGGATTAGAGAAATGATAAAACAATAAAATGTAGCAAATAAAGTTTCTTTTGTATATGAAAACAGTACTACAAATAGCCTATACCACAGGACAAAACAAAGGTGTGTTTTAATAAGGCTTTTCAAAATAATGCCAGTAGCAGTAATTTTCCTCCCAGACTATTTACTGCATTTGATATATGAACCATATATTGGGTTGGCCACAAAGTTCCTTTGGTCTTTGAAACTTAATCTATTAGGAAACAAACACACTGATGAAAAAAGTTGAAGACTTTTAATTTTTTCTTTCAAAAACTGATAAAATACATAGAAAATCAGGAAGCATAAAAAAACCCGATTTACCCATGATTTACTTAAATTGACATTTATAGAATACTTCTTCCAAAACAGCAAAGTAGCCACTGTTTTCAAGTACAGATGAAATATTTACCAAAAATGACAATTGTTAATGCCATGAAATCATCTGAATAAATTTGAAAGGTTTCAAATCATACAAAGTATGAAAAACCAAAATAGTTTTAGATAAGAAATTATAAGAGAAAGATATATTTAAATGATCCTGGGTAAAAATCCAAAAGTAGAATTACTAGATCAGTTCTATATTTAATTTTCCGAGAAACCTCCATACTGTTCTTCATAGTGACTGCATCAGTTAATTATATTCCCACTAAGAAGGTACAAGGGTTCCCTTTTCACTACAACCTCATCAGCACTTATTATTTCTTTTCTTTTTAATACTAGTCATTCTAACAGGTGTGAGATGATCTCTAACTGTGTTTTTTATCTGCATTTTGCTGATGATTAGTTATGCTAAGCATCTTTTCATGTACTATTGGCCTTCTATATGTTATCTATAGAAAAATGTCTACTTAAATCCTGTCCATTTTGTTTTACTGGATACTTTGGTTTTTTGCTACTGAGTTGTATGAGTTCTATATATATTTTGGATATTAACCCCTTATCAGGTATGTAATTTTCAAATATTTTTTCCCATTTAGTGGGTTGTCCTCTCATTTTGTTGATGGTTTCCTTTGCTGTATAGAGGCTTTTTGTTTGATATAGTCCCACTTGTTTATTTTTCTTTTTGTTGCCTTTGCTTTTGAAGTCAAATTTTAAAAATCATAATGAAATATGACTATATACCTGTTAGACTGGCTAGAATTACAAAAATCAAATGTTGGTGAGTACAGAAATACTAAAACTCTTATATAGTGTTGGTAGAAAAGAAAAACTGATCATTTTGCAAAAAAGTCTGGCATTTTCTTAAACTGTTAAAGATATACCTACCATATGGCCAAACCATTCCTCTTCTACATGTTTATTCAACAGAAATAAAAGTATATGTCCATATAAAGATTTATATATGAACACTCAAAGCACCTTGATTTGTAACAGCAAAAAACTGGAAACAACCCAAACCGTTAATCCACAAGTGAATGCATGTACGAACTGTAGTATACTTAACAACGGGATACTATATGGAAGTACACATTACAATATGGATGATTCTAAATGCAATCATGCTGCATGAAAGGCAAATAAGAATCCATAATACATGCTGTATCATTCTATCTGTACATAGTTCCAGGAAAAGTAAACTAGCTCAATGTGACAAAAAGCTTGTCAAGAATTTGTCTGGGGAAGGAGAAAGGAGATGGCAGGGAGAGGAATTATAAAGGGGTACATGGAAACTTTTCCTGATGACAAGTATATTCACTGACCTTCACTGCTGTGATGCTTTCATGGCTGTGCATGCATGTCAAAACTTAACAAAACTGTGCACATTAATTATGTTCAGGTTGCTGTTTACCAATTATACCTTAATAAAAAACTGTTTAAAAAAATCTCAGTGAGGACTTCTTTGAAATCCCTCCTCCCTAATAAAGAAGCCATTCACCATGGCCCTGAGTATTCCCACATATTCTTGCAGGGTTATGTCAACAATGAGAGGCCCTAGTTGCTCTTTATCCAGGCCATTTATCTGTAGCAAGGTTTGCATCTGTAGCAAGTAGCCTTGAAAGATGAAGTAACTTCTTCAGCACACAAAGAGCAGGCTTGCCTACTGCTTACAGCAGAAGTAGAAGATTCTCCCAGCTTAAGAGGGACAAACTCACAGCATATTAGCACGGAACTGCGTCTCCCTGAGACCTGGAGGTGTGGGGAGCCAAAAAACAAAGATGCCAATGCTCGCGCAGCTTGGCACGCTGAGTAATGAAGTCCCTCTGCTCTGACCCAGGAGTCGCATGTCTTCTGACAATATCCAGAGCACTTTGGCAGGCTACCCTTTCTAAGTAGGGTAAACGTCTCAGATCTTTCACAGCTCCTGAGCTCCTCAAAGCTAAATCATATCCATTTCATTATAGGAATCTGCTTTTTGCCTTCCCATTTACCACAATTTCCAATTTTATTTATGTAACGTATGTTTCCCGTACTTGACTATAAACTCGATGAGAACAAGGACAAGACTCGTTTTCTTCAATGCATATTTGGTATTCAACACAGTGCCTGACATAGTAGAAATTAAGTAAGTATCTCTTAATGACAGAATAAATTAAGTTTTGCTTCTCAATGGACAGTACGCTCACTTTCACAGAAATCTTATCTATNCTATATTTAATTTTCCGAGAAACCTCCATACTGTTCTTCATAGTGACTGCATCAGTTAATTATATTCCCACTAAGAAGGTACAAGGGTTCCCTTTTCACTACAACCTCATCAGCACTTACTATTTCTTTTCTTTTTAATACTAGTCATTCTAACAGGTGTGAGATGATCTCTAACTGTGTTTTTTATCTGCATTTTGCTGATGATTAGTTATGCTAAGCATCTTTTCATGTACTATTGGCCTTCTATATGTTATCTATAGAAAAATGTCTACTTAAATCCTGTCCATTTTGTTTTACTGGATACTTTGGTTTTTTGCTACTGAGTTGTATGAGTTCTATATATATTTTGGATATTAACCCCTTATCAGGTATGTAATTTTCAAATATTTTTTCCCATTTAGTGGGTTGTCCTCTCATTTTGTTGATGGTTTCCTTTGCTGTATAGAGGCTTTTTGTTTGATATAGTCCCACTTGTTTATTTTTCTTTTTGTTGCCTTTGCTTTTGAAGTCAAATTTTAAAAATCATAATGAAATATGACTATATACCTGTTAGACTGGCTAGAATTACAAAAATCAAATGTTGGTGAGTACAGAAATACTAAAACTCTTATATAGTGTTGGTAGAAAAGAAAAACTGATCATTTTGCAAAAAAGTCTGGCATTTTCTTAAACTGTTAAAGATATACCTACCATATGGCCAAACCATTCCTCTTCTACATGTTTATTCAACAGAAATAAAAGTATATGTCCATATAAAGATTTATATATGAACACTCAAAGCACCTTGATTTGTAACAGCAAAAAACTGGAAACAACCCAAACCGTTAATCCACAAGTGAATGCATGTACGAACTGTAGTATACTTAACAACGGGATACTATATGGAAGTACACATTACAATATGGATGATTCTAAATGCAATCATGCTGCATGAAAGGCAAATAAGAATCCATAATACATGCTGTATCATTCTATCTGTACATAGTTCCAGGAAAAGTAAACTAGCTCAATGTGACAAAAAGCTTGTCAAGAATTTGTCTGGGGAAGGAGAAAGGAGATGGCAGGGAGAGGAATTATAAAGGGGTACATGGAAACTTTTCCTGATGACAAGTATATTCACTGACCTTCACTGCTGTGATGCTTTCATGGCTGTGCATGCATGTCAAAACTTAACAAAACTGTGCACATTAATTATGTTCAGGTTGCTGTTTACCAATTATACCTTAATAAAAAACTGTTTAAAAAAATCTCAGTGAGGACTTCTTTGAAATCCCTCCTCCCTAATAAAGAAGCCATTCACCATGGCCCTGAGTATTCCCACATATTCTTGCAGGGTTATGTCAACAATGAGAGGCCCTAGTTGCTCTTTATCCAGGCCATTTATCTGTAGCAAGGTTTGCATCTGTAGCAAGTAGCCTTGAAAGATGAAGTAACTTCTTCAGCACACAAAGAGCAGGCTTGCCTACTGCTTACAGCAGAAGTAGAAGATTCTCCCAGCTTAAGAGGGACAAACTCACAGCATATTAGCACGGAACTGCGTCTCCCTGAGACCTGGAGGTGTGGGGAGCCAAAAAACAAAGATGCCAATGCTCGCGCAGCTTGGCACGCTGAGTAATGAAGTCCCTCTGCTCTGACCCAGGAGTCGCATGTCTTCTGACAATATCCAGAGCACTTTGGCAGGCTACCCTTTCTAAGTAGGGTAAACGTCTCAGATCTTTCACAGCTCCTGAGCTCCTCAAAGCTAAATCATATCCATTTCATTATAGGAATCTGCTTTTTGCCTTCCCATTTACCACAATTTCCAATTTTATTTATGTAACGTATGTTTCCCGTACTTGACTATAAACTCGATGAGAACAAGGACAAGACTCGTTTTCTTCAATGCATATTTGGTATTCAACACAGTGCCTGACATAGTAGAAATTAAGTAAGTATCTCTTAATGACAGAATAAATTAAGTTTTGCTTCTCAATGGACAGTACGCTCACTTTCACAGAAATCTTATCTATGCAGAACAATCCACTGTTCAGAGTTTCAGAAAGTCAAACTGTGACTATATCATGTCAGTAAACGTGATTGACTCATTGATTCTAAGTTACTTAAACCAAATACATTTAAAGTTTACAAATAAATATTGTACAGTAATTCCTGAAGTTAAATTCTACTTTACTTTCTTTTATCAGGAGGTTTAAAATGTTCACATCAATTACCTATAAACTTGATTATAATCAATTATTTATTTGATAAATGTCTGTAGAACTTAAGTGCATATCTAATAATCTAACAAATCATTTACAGATAGAAAATGACAGATTACTAATTCCCAGTTACTAAGTAATCCATTACTCAGATTATGCCTTCATATGAGCAATTCAGCAATACTGCTCAATTCTTTTTGAGCAATAACTAGTGATTCCAACATAGACACTAACATGGAGAGGAAACTCATCTTTATTTCAGGAGCTTGTTTTATGAAGATTTCTTCATAGCAATGAACACTGTAAGAAATTATTTATTAGTTTGTGTTGACTGTCTGTGCTCCCTCTTCAGAATGCAAGTTTAATGAGACAGGGATACTATTTGATTTGTCTCTATATTTCCTTTACCTAGAATAACACCAGGCATTGAATTACTGAATGAACAAACTGAAAAAAAGAATGAAGAAGGACCTAAGTATGGAATTAAATCTTTTCCCTAGATTCTAATAGCCTAGACTTCATTACCTCACTCCTCCTAGACCCCCTAGTTTATCCCAGAACTGCAGCTCTCACAGATCTGGCCTTAGTCTTGAGTAGCCGTGCTTAATCTCAGCCTGTGTGTCTGCCTCTGCCAGCACATCTCCCTGTGTGAAGACACAACACCTCATCTCTCAGCCATTGACTGGAGTCTTGACCAAGAAGCGCATCACTCCTGAAAACTCCCATCAGCTTCCAGACAACCAGATCCTGGTCAGTGTGAAATCTGGAAGGTGGTCTAATCAACTCAACAAGTATTTGCTGATCATTTACTACATGACAAATGTTGTTGTAAATGTACATATGCAGCAGTGAACAAAAGACGCAAAGTTCCTACCCATGAGGAGCTTATGCTCCAATGAAGGAGAAAGACAGCAAACAAATTAGTATGTAGCATAATATCAAGGTTAGAGAATAGTGATGTTGTTGTTCAGTAGCCCAGTCATGTCCGACTCTTTGCAACCCCGTGGACTGCAGCATGCCAGGCCTTCCTGTACTTCACCATCTCCCAAAGTTTGCCCAAGTTCATGTCCACTGCATTGGTGATGCCATCCAGCCATCTCACCCTCTGATGCCCCCTTTTCCTTCTGCCCTCAATCTTTCTCAGCATCAGGGACTTTTCCAATAAGTCGGCTGTTCACATCAGATTATCAAAATACTGGCACTTCAGCTTCACCATCAGTCCTTCCAACAAGTATTCAGGACTGACTTCCCTTAAGAGTGACTGATTGATCTCCTTTCTGTCCATGGGACTCTTTGGAGTCTTCTCCAGCACCACAGTTGGAAGGCATCTATTTTTTGGCATTCTGCCTTCATGGTACAGCTTTCATAACTGTATGTGACACTGGGAAGACCACAGCCTTGACTATATGGATTTCTGTCAGCAGAGTAATGTCTCTGCTTTTCAACACACTGTCTAGGTCTGTCATCACTTTCTTGCTAAGAATCAATAGTCTTCTCATTTCATGGCTGCAGTCACTGTCCGTGATGATTTTGGAGCCCAATAAAAGGAAATCTGTCACTACTTTCATCTTTTTCCCTTCTATTTGCCTTGCAGTAATGGGGCCAGATGCCATGATCTTAGTTTTGTTTAATATTTAGGTTTAAGCTGGCTCTTTTACTCTCCTCCTTCACCCTCAACAAGAGGCTCTTTAGTTCCTCTTCACTTCCTACCATTAGAGTGGTATCATCTGTGTATCTGAGGTTGTTGATGTTTCTCCTGGCTATTCTGATTCTAGCTTGTAACTCATCTAGCTCGGCATTTCTCATATGTTCACATACAGATTAAACAAACAGGGTGACAACGGACAGCCCTGTCATACTCCTTCCTCAATCTTGAACCAGTCAGTTGTTCCATACGGGGTTCTAACTGTTGCTTCTTGACCCACATACAGGCTTCTTAGGAGACAGGTATTGGTCTGGTATTCCCATCTCTTTAAGAACTTACCACAGTTTGTTATGATCTACACAGTCAAAGGCTTTAGCCTTTGTAGTCAATGAAACAGAAGTAGATGTTTTTCTGGAATTCTCTTGCTTTCTCTATGATCAAGCAAATGTTGGCAATTTGATCTACGGTTCCTCTGCCTTTTCTAAACCCAACTTGGACATCTGGAAGTTCCTGGTTCACATAAATCTGATACCTAGCAGCAAGATTTTAAGCTTGACCTTACTATCATGGAGATGAGTACAATTGTCCAATGGTTAGCACATTCTTTAGTACTACCCTTCTTAGGAACTGGGATGAGGATTGACCTTTACAAGCTCTATGACCACTGATGGGTCTTCCAGATTTGCTGACATATTGAATGCAGCACCTTGATGGCATCATCCTTTCGGTTCTGAATAGCTCTATTGGAATTCCATCACATCCACTAGCTTTATTAACAGCAGTGCTTCTTAAGGCCCACTTGACTTCATACTCCAGAATGTCTGACTCTGGGTTACTGACCACACCATCATAATAATCTGGGGATAGGCAGTAGCATTTTATTTCCTGATGACAGGGAGGGCCTCTCTGAGTGAAGTAAAGATATGACCCATTTGGATGCCTGGGGAAAGAGTGATTCAGATAGAGGAAATAGCAAATGCAAAAGATGTGAGGTAGACAATCCCAGCAGAGGCTGCTGCTCTTATTTTAACAACCTGCCATGCTCTTGGCCTGAGACAGTAAGCCTCCTAGCTAAGTTAAGTCCCTTTTTAAGTACATTGCTACTCACTTCTAGTTCCTTCCTTTCCTAATAGGTTCAGTTCCTAAAACCTGTCTTGCACCTAAATCATCTAGTACTATGAAAGTAAAGGAGGATTTGGTATGTCTTGGAAAGTATTTTCTGTTTCATAACTGCATTAGATATATATTGCTACACAATAAACTACCACAAATGTAGCTGCTTAAAACATACATGTATTATCTCACAGTTTCTGTGAGTCAGACATGCCAGGTCCTCTGCTTCAGGGTTTCTCCTAAGACTCCAATCAAGCTATCAGCCATGGCTGGAGTCTCATCAGAAGGCTTAACTCGGGGAGAAGATTCCACGCTCATGTAGCTGTTGTCAGGATTCAGTTCCTGATGAACTGAACTGGATTGAGGGTCTCAGTTCCTAGTTTGCTGTTGGCAAGGGGTAAACCATACAAAGTGGACCACTCCAATATGACTGCTTATTTTATCAAAGCTTGTAATCCAAGAAGGCAATAGAGCGTGCTTGCTAGTAAAATGGAAATTACACTCTTATGTTACCTAATCATATAAGGGACCTCTTCTTTGCATGGTCTATAGATTACAAACAAGTTGTACCTGTATTCAAGCGGAAAAGATTACACAAGGGTGTAACTATCAGGAGGGAGGGATCAATGGGTGCCATCTTAGAATCTATCTGCCCCGATAAAATGAACGATACCTCATTCACATCAATAAAAATGATAAAAAGTCAAATCCTGAGGGCCACCCAGCAGTCTGACAAAGACCTACTTTCCAAATACTGATACATTATAGACCTGGTGGCTCAGGCAGTAAAGAAGCCGCCTGCAATGTGGGAGACCCAGGTTCGATACCTGGGTTAGGAAGATCCCCTGGAGAAGGGAATAAAAACCCACTCCAGTATTCTTGCCTGAAGATTCCCATGGACAGAAGATCCTGTTGGCTACAGTCCATGGGGTCGCATGGACCCCATGGTTAGTCAGTCAACTGAGCGACTAACACAGACTATATTATTCCTTCCTATTTAACAGTTTCATATAAAAAATCATTTACAGTATTGTTGAAAAATAGACCAAATACACTACAGAAATAGTTCCAGAATAAAATAATGGTAAGTCAATTGCACCCAAGGTAATGAATTTTCCCATTACTCATAAAAAGAACTTTTCCTTCTAAGTTCCAGAAATGTATGGTCCAAGTTATATATTAAAAGCAATCAATGTTTATATGACCTAAAACTAATTATAAATGTATTTTATTGAGGATTAATATGTCTTTTGATTTAATTTTAAAGTTATTATTTAATAAAACTAAATCAGAATACAAAACAGACCTTTTTAAAGCTCAGAGAAACCCTATTTAAGATGAACAGATATTAAAATGGAAGCTTTAGATGGAAAATCTGACCAAAGCCTAAAACATTAAGCTTTGAATGAAGAAACTGAGTTTAAAAAAAGCACACACAATCTAATATTAGCCGCTTGCACAAACTACACTACACACACACATAATTAAGATGCAATAACTGTCTGAAAATGTCCAGATATGGAGCCTAAGAGATTTTTTACGTTTTGTTTTTTCATAATAACAGCAATACAAAGTATGGTATCCAATACCAACTGGGTATGTATTCTATGCCATACCCTTCCCTTTTAACAGGAATACAAAGCATACACATTCTTCTCCAAACTTTTAATTTGTTAACTTTGAATCCATTTATGATATGAAGATGACCACCCTCATTATCTCACAGTAAATGGTGCAACAAAAATAAAGGTCACCTTCAACTTCTTACCCTCTATTCCCCTATAAATGTTTGTCTTTAACTGTCTTCATAGGAACAAGCGTCCATTCTATACATGATCAATTATTCAACTTCCACACTTA
Organism: Oreotragus oreotragus; assembly: GCA_006410675.1. Lineage (NCBI taxonomy): Eukaryota > Metazoa > Chordata > Mammalia > Artiodactyla > Bovidae > Oreotragus > Oreotragus oreotragus. Next base: position 30,540 of record SJYX01008132.1, on the reverse strand, counting down.
ATCTCATTCTATTTCAGCTCTTCCTCTACTCTCTCCTGTATTTTCAGCCTCCAATTAATTTTTTATACAAAGACTGAACATACTCTCATTGTATAAAAAATCAAAAATACAATAGTATGGCAAACACTTCCTCTTGACCTTCCAACAGTGAATGAGTAGCCACTGTCCTGTCACTGCTTATAATCGTAGTCTACATACATCTCCTTGCCTCCTCCAGGCTGTAACCCAACTTCCAACTGCCACAATGCCATTGAAACTATTTTGGCAAAAGTCACAGTATCAAATGAACCTATCTACAGAACAGAAACACACTCACAGACATAGACGACAGACTTGCAGGTACCAAGGGGGAGCAGGGAAGGAGAGGGATAGACTGTGTGTCTGGGGTCTGGGGTTATCACCACTTACCAGCTTGATGATGTTTTATCTATCAGAACCCTAGCCAATTTTCCTTGATTGCTGCCAGTTATTCTGGAGCAAATGACAACATCATATTATTTCATCCATAAATACTTCAGCATGTATCTTTGATAGTAAGACTATTTTAAAAAAGTAACCATAGTTCTCTTATCAAACTTTACAAAATTAACAGTGACAACATATGTATGACTGACTTGTGATTTTTTTTTAGCTTGTTTAGTTAGGACCCATAAATAGTCCATATATTATAATTATTTGATATATCATCAAGCCCCATCTATAGTTCCTGTCTTTTTTATTCCTTTTAATTCTTTATTTAAGAAACTGGGTCATTTATCCTCCAGAGCTTCCCAGTCTGAATTTTGCTTATTGCACCCTTGGATCCCTATATTTCCTGTAAATTATCAGCTGGATCTAAAACAATACATTTCAACCTTGGCTGCACACTGAAACAACTTTGGAAGCCTAAAAAAAAGTCCTGATGCTTGGGTCCCAACTCAGAGACATGAATGCAATTGCAATATAGGCTGTGAGATTTTTAATATGTAACTAAGTTGAAAACCACTGCAGCAGTTAAGAGATTTGATCTGTTTCCATAGTCTATAATTTCTGGTGCACCTACTATATATGCATCGTATGAATTTGTATGGCAATGTGATGTGTACTCAGTTGTGTCCGACTCTTTGCGACCCCATGGACTGTGGCATGCCAGGCTCCTCCGTCCATGGGATTTTCTAGGCAAGAATACTGGAGTGGGCTGCCATTCCCTTCTCTAAGGGATCTATCCAACCCAAGGACTGAACCTGCACCTCTTGCGTCTCTTGTATTGGCAGGCAGATTCTCTACCATTAATTTGTATATTGTTTGCCTTTTTATATTGACAGTCCATTAACAATCATTGCCCAGTTCTACTAAGAGATTTCAAGATGAAGATAACATTCTTTGAATGTTCTTTGAATATCTGTAACATTCTTTGTATACTTATTACAAGTGATATTTTTACAAATAAAACTTCTGGCATCAATTATTCAACTTCTCTAATTTATCATTTGTAGGAAGGTCATTAAAAATGTTTTTCCCCCTTTATTTACCACTTTTCAAAGCAAAGAGTAGATTTCCATAGTATCCCCAAGGGTAATCAGTATTTCTTTACTTACATCATTATAAGCCCATGGATTTGATGGACTTAACCACCGTTGACTATCTTCTTATTGACGCTAAATTTATTCCTTCTCTTGTAGATATCTATTCAAATTGCTTCCTGGGTCCTACTAATTCAATCCTAACAGTCTTGGTCTTCATATCTTTCTTGCTTTCTAGTATACAGTGTTAGAAAATTATCCTGCACATTTTTTACCTCTTTTCCTGTGGTCATGTATGGATGTGAGAGTTGGACCGTGAAGAAAGCTGAGTGCCGAAGAATCGATGCTTTTGAACTGTGGTGTTGGAGAAGACTCTTGAGAGTCCCTTGGAATGCAAGGAGATCCAACCAGTCCATTCTGAAGGAGATCAGCCCTGGGATTTCTTTGGAAGGAATGATGCTAAAGCTGAAACTCCAGTACTTTGGCCACCTCATGCAAAGAGTTGACTCATTGGAAAAGACTCTGATGCTGGGAGGGATTGGGGGCGGGAGGAGAAGGGGACGACCGAGGATGAGATGGCTGGATGGCATCATGGACTCGATGGCCGTGAGTCTGAGTGAACTCCGGGAGATGGTGATGGACAGGGAGGTCTGGCGTGCTGTGATTCATGGGGTCACAAAGAGTCGGACACGACTGAGCGACTGAACTGAACTGAACTGAACTCCAAATTAGCCATTTCTTCAAAGAACTGGGATTTCTTTCAATGGGAAATCAAATTTTAAACCCACAGCATTGGTTTTAGAAAGGTTCAGGACCAATGAAATGGTCACTATTTTCAGGTCTTTACAAGTGGACAGAGCTATGAAATGTTTGCAGATCAAATTATATATCTTTAAAGAAAAAATATCAGTTGATCTCACCCATTTTTATATCTTGTTTCACTGATGCTGAAAATCCAGATTCAGTCTGATACCAGTATATTTATTTACACCACACCATACGGCACAAAGGCTTTGCTCATAGCTCAGTTGGTATAGAATCCGCCTGCAATGCAGGAGACCACAGTTTGATTTCTGGGTCCGGAAGATCCACTGGAAAAGGGATAGGTTACCCACTCCAGTATTCTTAGACTTCCCTTGTGGCTTAGCTGGTAAAGAATCCGCCTGTGGGAGACCTGGGTTCGACCCCTGGGTTGGAAAGATCCCCTAGAGAAGGGAAAGGCTACCCACTCCAGTATTCTGGCCTGGAGAAGTCCATGGGGTCACAAAGAGTCGGACACGATTGAGCGACTTTTACACTATACAGCACAAACAGCAGTCTGAATATAACAATAACACTACCAAGAATAACATGATTGTTTAGAAGAGTTACGCTGTTTGGGGGGAAGTTGTTATTATCCTATAAGTATATCCTAGTAGGGCTATAAAAACAAATTACTCTGTTTAAAAGTTAAAGCAGTCAAACAGATAAACAAGGACCTACTATTACTATACAGCACAAGGAACTATATTCAATATCTTGTAATAACCTATAATGGAAAAGAACATATATTATGTATATATATATATATTATACAAATACACTGTATATTCAGAGGAGTCTAGCTTTTATCCCTGGCCTCTCCAATGTATTCTTCAAACACTCCCCCTCTATTGGTAACCATTTTGTTCTGGATTTTAAGGTTTAGTCTTCTGTTTCTAAAATATAAGCAAAAATGTACATTTATTTATACCACTGCCTTTCTTATTAGCACACTGTAGACATGTTTTTCTTATATTTTTAAACTTAACAATATAACTTGGAGATTGCTCCATAGTAGTATATAAAGATATTCCTCATTCCTTTTTTTGCTTCTCATTCCTTTTTATAGCTGCATGGCATTTCATTCTAGGATACACCATAATTAAACTAACCCCCTAGTGATGAACATTTGGGCTGTTTCCAGGTTTTTCCAAATAATGATGCAATGAACAGCCCTGTGAATATATCTCTTCATATTTTTGATAGTATATTTATGGAATAGACCCTTTGAAGGAGAACTGCGGAATACAAAAAAGAAAAAGTGAAAGTTGCTCAGTCATGTCTGACTCTGTGACCCCATGGCCTATACAGTATATGGAATTCTCCAGGCCATAATCCTGGAGTAGGTAGCCTTTCCCTTCTCCAGGGGATCATCCCAACTCAGGGACTGAACCCAGGTCTCCCTCATTGCAGGTGGATTCTTTACCAGCTGAGCCACAAAGGACACCAAGCAACTGCTTATATAATTTTGTTAGGTCCTTATCTATTTTGTTAGATAATTTTGTTAGAAATTCTTCTAAGGTTTGGATGCTTATGAATAATGTGTGAGGGTGACTATTTCCATACAGGCTTGCCGGCAGAGTGTGTTACCAAACTTCTTTTTACTTATGGCTAATTTGATGGGGTCACAAAGAGTAGGACACTACTGAGTGACTGAACAATTTGATAGATGAGAAATGATGTTTCTGTACACTTTTACTTTGCATTTTTCTATATATGGTGACACTGAGAATCTTTTACAAACAAGATATATTTATACTATTTTGGCAGGGTTGTTGGTCGTTTTTCTTCTTAGTTTAGAAGTCTTTTTTATACTAACCCTTTTTCACTGAGGTAAGTTATATTTTTCTCATTTGTATTTTATTTTGCTTAAGAGTTTTTTGGCCATGTAAATTTTTTTAACACAGTCAAATGACCAAACTTCTCATCATTGCTTCTAGAAATTAAATCAGAAAAGTTTTCCCTATACCTAGCTTGCTCACTTGTGTTTCTTCTAGCATTTGAATAGCTTTTATTTTACATATAATTCTTTGTTCTACTTGAAATTTACCCTCCTATGTGAGGTAAAGTAGAGATTTTCTCCTCTGAGCTCTTTTTTAATCTCAATCTACTCTTTAACCCTGAGTACTTTACTTATTTTCGTAACTACAGGATCACACTTATCCATTCAACAGATTTTTATGGAAGATTTAATTAAGTAGCCTAGTCTTGTTTTACCTCAATGAAAACCGTTTCACAGTTTATAACTAATGATATAAAGTACTTTAAAATATCAAATAAATGAAGGCATAAGGAAAAAAGTAAAAATTGTTTTATATCCTACTATCCTATAATAATCATGTTTTTGTATCCTTGTTTATCCCATATACATATTGTTTGTTTTCTAAAAGTATTTCATATTTTAAGGTCTCATTTACCTTATATGTGCTATTTTTTTAGTGAAAAGTATTTCCATTTTACAGTTTGCATTTTCCGCAGATTTACTAATATATAAAGCCTTTACTATTAAAGTAACACTTTAGGAATCCATTTCAACAGGATGTCTATTTTGTATTGAGCACTGTGCCATGTGAGTGACAGGAATATAACATGGAACAGTGGTACAACGAGATGGTTTCTCTACAGCCTAGTGGGAGATATGGACAAGCAAGGAGGTGAGCCATAACAATGCAGTGAGATAAGGATTAAAACTGGGAAGATGTTAGAGTTTTGTGGGAGCAGATAGAGGATACCATTCCCATATTTGAGTACAATGATGAAGAGGGAAGAATCAAGGAACACTTTATTTCTAAACTGAGGCTGAAAAGATGAATGTGAATTATCCAGATGACGAGGATGATTACAGACAGGTGCTTCAGTATTTGTAAATACTGAGAAGAAAGAGGGTGATTCATTCAAGAATTAAAGCTCCAGGACAGAAATTTAAACAAAAAAATTAGAAGGGAGAAAAATACTGCTAAGCGGATAGGAAGAAATCAAATAAAACATCACATTGGGACTGTATCCTGAGGGAGACAGGGTCAAGAAGAGTGGTGGCAGACCAGTGCTCCCAAGGTACCAACTAAAGAAGGCAGATGTATTTTTAAAAAGTCAAGCTTGCCCCAGACAGAGAACCTTTGCTGGAGAAGATGAAAACAGGCAAGGCTTTTGGTGATTTATGAGACTGGAATGAACACTTTGAAACTTCAACAAGTCTCAACCTGAGTAGCCTATAGAAGACCTACTCAGTTATGTAGTTGCAAGGGAAGCTGGGGAACTAGGTCCAAAGCTTCAAAGAACAGAAGTTAAAATATCCTTCATATTTGTGGAAACACATCATAGGAAACCTAAGATGAGAGAACACGCCTACCAACAGAGACAGGCAGGTCTTCCTTCCCATGAAGACATCCAACAGATTCTGGTGGGAGCCTAAAGAGCTTGTCTGGAAATCTCTGGAGAAGAGAGCTAAATCAACTTCAGTATTTCAGGGCTGAGGGGACAAAGACCCTCCAATCTCTCAATTAAAAAGCCTGGGACAAGGGGCTTCCCTCACAATCCGGTGGGTAAGACTTCACGTTCCACTGCAGGGGGAGGGAGTCTCATCCCTGGTTTGGATAACTCACAGCCAGAAAACCAAAACATAAAACAGAAGCAATACTGTAACAAAGTCAGTGGAAACTTTTAAAATGGTCAAAAAAAAAATCTTAAAAAGAAAATTAAAAAAAACTTGGGAGAAGCATGCCTAAGTAAAGGGGAGAATTAAGAGACAGACTGTCTTATTAAAACAGCAATTACCTGTCAGCCAAAGGGAGACAAAAGAAACAAACAAAATATTTCATAATATGTAAATGAAATCCTATAAATCAGTAAGACAGACAATGCTATAGAAAATAACATTTTTAAAAGAGTATAGGCAGATGGCCAACGTACATACAGAAAAGTGAAAAATATCATTAATCACAAAGGAAATAAAAATTAAACCACAATGTGATTTGACTCAACATCTACCAGAATGGCGAAAACAAAACACAGAAAATACAGATGGCCAACAAACACTTGAAAAAGTGCTCAATATCTCTCATTATTAGAGAAATGCAAATCAAAACTACAATGAGGTACCACCTCACACTGGTAAGTAAGAATGGCCATCATCAAAAACTCTTCAAACGATAACTGTTGGAGAAGGTGTGGAGAAAAGGGAGTTCTCTTACACTGTTGGTAGAACTGTAAATTGATGCAGCCAGTATGGACAACAGTATGGAGATTCCTTAAAAAAACAAAATGAGAACTACCATATGATCCAGCAATCCCACTACTGGGCATATACCCTGAGAAAACCATAATTCAAAAAGAAGCATGTATCTCAATGTTCACTGCAGCACTATTTACAATAGCCAGGACATGGAAGCATTCTAAACATCCACTGACAGATGAATGGATAATGAAGATGTGGTACATACATACAATGGAATATTACTCAGTCATAAAATGAGAAGAAACTGGGTCATTTGTAGTGATGTGGATGGACCTAGAGTCTGTCCTACAGACTGAAGTCAGAAAGAGAAAAACACTGTATATTAATGCATATATATATGGAATCTAGGGGAAAAAAAAACAGTATAGATATAAATCTATCTGCAAGGCAGGAACAGAGAAGCAGACACAGTGAATGGACATGTGGACACAGTGGGGTAGACACAGGTGGGACAAATTGGGAAAGCATTCTAACATTTTCAAAATCTACATTAAATAAAATATTTATAAGTGCATAGCTAGTTTATCCCTCTATTTCCTGGCAAGATTGGACTCTTGATTTATTACTGTATTTTTTAAAAGTAAAGGTAATGAGTTTTAGCATACATTTTAAGTCTGAAAGCTTTCTAAATCTTCAAATGTGCATATCTCCTAAAGTATCTTTCCAATTCACATATGATTTTCCAAAGCACTAGAAATATATACTATGTAGTTCTCTTAATTCTATGACTCAAGTCCTTCAGTTGCTTAAGACTTCTGAGAGACTAAAACTGCACAAAGGGCTTTAAATATTTTAAAACAGATTTGCTTGCCAGAACATTTTAGGCCTATCTCAAAAAATCTTTTTAAGCTTTTATAAAAGGGCACTAGCATCTTTTCGATGTAATATTTGTTTGTTTCTACTGAGCCTTGAAAATATGTGTACCATAACCCAACAGGCTGGTTAACAACCGTTATTATCTGGAAACTACAATAGAGAGGTAACAGACATAAATCTTAGAATTGGAAACAACTATCAGCCATAGACAATTAAAGCTGCACATGTCTGGCAGAAGCTACTCTGAATCTTCATAATCACAAATTCAGGCCCCTTTCCTTTATAAAAAAGTAAATTCATTGTCAAACCCATAGATATATCTTATTATATCAAGCAGAAATTCTTTTTACTAAGCATGAACATTTATAATCAGAAAGAACATATTCCTAACGAGGAAATTTTTCCTTTAGGTATTTTCTGCCAAAATCTTACTTATACAATCTGTTACATTGTGTATAATATTCAGCTCTGCAGATGGCTGCATTTTCTTAATATTGCCTGTCTATAATTTTCACAATTACTACATTACATTTCACGGACTGTTTGTGCTATATAAATAGACTCCAGCTCTCTCTTTAGTCTTAAAACTAAGCAAGCACAGGCCATGTAGGCCTGCAAGGTGTAGCCCAACAGCTTCTTAGGTGTTTCTCACTTTATTTTAATTTTATAATATTTTCCTCAAACTTTTATTTTAAAAAAGCTTTTTTAAACTTATTTTGTGTTATGTTAGTTGCTCAGTTGAGTCCGACTCTTTGCAACCCAGGAACTGTACTCTAACAGGCTCCTCTGTCCATAGGATTTCCCAGGCAAGAATACGGGAGTGGGTAGCCATTCCCTTCTCCAGGGGATCTTCCCAACCCACGGATAAATCGAACCTGGGTCTCCTGCACTGCAGATAGATTCTTTACCCTCTGAGCCACTAAGAGTTCTCCCAAAGGACGTTTTTAAAGCAATTACCTGTCAGCCAAAGGGAGACAAAAGAAACAAACAAAATATTTCATAATATGTAAATGAAATCCTATAAATCAGTAAGACAGACAATGCTATAGAAAATAACATTTTTAAAAGAGTATAGGCAGATGGCCAACGTACATATAGAAAAGTGAATAATATCATTAATCACAAAGGAAATAAAAATTAAACCACAATGTGATTTGACTCAACATCTACCAGAATGGCGAAAACAAAACACAGAAAATACAGATGGCCAACAAACACTTGAAAAAGTGCTCAATATCTCTCATTATTAGAGAAATGCAAATCAAAACTACAATGAGGTACCACCTCACACTGGTAAGTAAGAATGGCCATCATCAAAAACTCTTCAAACGATAACTGTTGGAGAAGGTGTGGAGAAAAGGGAGTTCTCTTACACTGTTGGTAGAACTGTAAATTGATGCAGCCAGTATGGACAACAGTATGGAGATTCCTTAAAAAACCAAAATGAGAACTACCATATGATCCAGCAATCCCACTACTGGGCATATACCCTGAGAAAACCATAATTCAAAAAGAAGCATGTATCTCAATGTTCAATGCAGCACTATTTACAATAGCCAGGACATGGAAGCATTCTAAACATCCACTGACAGATGAATGGATAATGAAGATGTGGTACATACATACAATGGAATATTACTCAGTCATAAAATGAAAAGAAACTGGGTCATTTGTAGTGATGTGGATGGACCTAGAGTCTGTCCTACAGACTGAAGTCAGAAAGAGAAAAACACTGTATATTAATGCATATATATATGGAATCTAGGGGAAAAAAAAACAGTATAGATATAAATCTATCTGCAAGGCAGGAACAGAGAAGCAGACACAGAGAATGGACATGTGGACACAGTGGGGTAGACACAGGTGGGACAAATTGGGAAAGCATTCTAACATTTTCAAAATCTACATTAAATAAAATATTTATAAGTGCATAGCTAGTTTATCCCTCTATTTCCTGGCAAGATTGGACTCTTGATTTATTACTGTATTTTTTAAAAGTAAAGGTAATGAGTTTTAGCATACATTTTAAGTCTGAAAGCTTTCTAAATCTTCAAATGTGCATATCTCCTAAAGTATCTTTCCAATTCACATATGATTTTCCAAAGCACTAGAAATATATACTGTGTAGTTCTCTTAATTCTATGACTCAAGTCCTTCAGTTGCTTAAGACTTCCGAGAGACTAAAACTGCACAAAGGGCTTTAAATATTTTAAAACAGATTTGCTTGCCAGAACATTTTAGGCCTATCTCAAAAAATCTTTTTAAGCTTTTATAAAAGGGCACTAGCATCTTTTCGATGTAATATTTGTTTGTTTCTACTGATCCTTGAAAATATGTGTACCATAACCCAACAGGCTGGTTAACAACCGTTATTATCTGGAAACTACAATAGAGAGGTAACAGACATAAATCTTAGAATTGGAAATAACTATCAGCCATAGACAATTAAAGCTGCACATGTCTGGCAGAAGCTACTCTGAATCTTCATAATCACAAATTCAGGCCCCTTTCCTTTATAAAAAAGTAAATTCATTGTCAAACCCATAGATATATCTTATTATATCAAGCAGAAATTCTTTTTACTAAGCATGAACATTTATAATCAGAAAGAACATATTCCTAACGAGGAAATTTTTCCTTTAGGTATTTTCTGCCAAAATCTTACTTATACAATCTGTTACATTGTGTATAATATTCAGCTCTGCAGATGGCTGCATTTTCTTAATATTGCCTGTCTATAATTTTCACAATTACTACATTACATTTCACGGACTGTTTGTGCTATATAAATAGACTCCAGCTCTCTCTTTAGTCTTAAAACTAAGCAAGCACAGGCCATGTAGGCCTGCAAGGTGTAGCCCAACAGCTTCTTAGGTGTTTCTCACTTTATTTTAATTTTATAATATTTTCCTCAAACTTTTATTTTAAAAAAGCTTTTTTAAACTTATTTTGTGTTATGTTAGTTGCTCAGTTGAGTCCGACTCTTTGCAACCCAGGAACTGTACTCTAACAGGCTCCTCTGTCCATAGGATTTCCCAGGCAAGAATACGGGAGTGGGTAGCCATTCCCTTCTCCAGGGGATCTTCCCAACCCACGGATAAATCGAACCTGGGTCTCCTGCACTGCAGATAGATTCTTTACCCTCTGAGCCACTAAGAGTTCTCCCAAAGGACGTTTTTATAGTAACAATGTTAATAGAAGCAACCAACTACTCCAAATGTAAATATTCATGGGGTTTTCTGCCTAAAAATATTGTATTTCCTCTCATACACAAGTCAGATAGGTTCCATAGGATAAGAAGTGAAACATATACACTGGATTTGGTAATTAAGAGGTAGGCCATTGCTTGCTTCATTGAGAGCAATTTCAATAGAATGCAAGAGTTCACCAAGTTGAGAAATCAATGGAATAAAACTGAAGACAAAAAATGTAAACTACTCTTTTGAGAAGTTAGAATAAAAGAGAGATTAGACAGTAACTAAAAAGAAACTCTATAGCTTTAATTAGATTAGAGCAACTGAAATAGGTTTATATCAAAGGGGGCAAGATCAAAAAAAAAGTGGAAATGCAAAAATAAAAAAAAGAATAATGTTGCTGAGAGGAAGAGGTAAACAAAGGATCAGGTATCCATCAGTAAATGGGTGGCTTTGAAGAAAAAAGTTATCTTACTCTTCAAGGCCCACAGGGAGGAAATCAGGTTTTTCTTTGGAGGACAGTTACAGACTTCTGAGTTTCTTAACGACATTAATTGTCCTGCTGACCCAGAAGAAAGGTTACTTACTCAAAGTGAGCAGATGGGAAAAAGGAGGGCATGTGGAAAGAGCCAAGGATTCGTAATGGTTACAGAAAATAAGAAACCGATGACCAAAAGATAAGTAGATGATGGTACCATTAAGTGCACACACACACACACACACACACACACACACACACACACACATACATACCCTACATAATATTGGGTTGGCCAAAAAAGTTTTGTTTGGGTTTTTCCATAACTTAAGAAAAACCTGAATTCGGCCAACTCAGTATTTTGAAATGCACTTATAAAAACTGTTCTTAAAGCTAGATGAGAGACTTCTGTTTCTGGTAAGATGTGGTAACATGAACAAGAATTACTCTCCTCTGAAATAACCGAAAAACAAACAAGGTGAAATATATAATATAATGATTTTTAAAACACTGACCACAGTGTGATCCTTGAGAAACAGGAAACAAATGAGTGGACCCTGTGACTGCTGGCAGTTGTTTCCAGGCTATGGCACAGGAAAGAGGAAGCAATCTTTTTCCCTCTATGGTCCTCAAGACCAGGAAGACAACAAGAATTCACAAGACAACAATGCCAGAGAGAGCTGCACAAAAAGAGAACTGCAAAGATCTGCAAATGATTCAACCTGAGTATTCAGCAAAACACTAATCAGTATATGTGAGAGAAAACTTCCAGAGTTTGAGGGGTAAAAACAAGCATAAGGATTAAAGAGAATATACCTGTTCCTCATGCAAGACTGGGAAGAGTGCCTGTTCCTGAAAGCCAAACTAAAAAAATCAAAACTGTTTGGTAGAGTATACAAGTCTAGCCTCAGCAGTATTTGTTTGGGTTTTTCCATAACTTAAGAAAAACCTGAATTCGGCCAACTCAGTATTTTGAAATGCACTTATAAAAACTGTTCTTAAAGCTAGATGAGAGACTTCTGTTTCTGGTAAGATGTGGTAACATGAACAAGAATTACTCTCCTCTGAAATAACCGAAAAACAAACAAGGTGAAATATATAATATAATGATTTTTAAAACACTGACCACAGTGTGATCCTTGAGAAACAGGAAACAAATGAGTGGACCCTGTGACTGCTGGCAGTTGTTTCCAGGCTATGGCACAGGAAAGAGGAAGCAATCTTTTTCCCTCTATGGTCCTCAAGACCAGGAAGACAACAAGAATTCACAAGACAACAATGCCAGAGAGAGCTGCACAAAAAGAGAACTGCAAAGATCTGCAAATGATTCAACCTGAGTATTCAGCAAAACACTAATCAGTATATGTGAGAGAAAACTTCCAGAGTTTGAGGGGTAAAAACAAGCATAAGGATTAAAGAGAATATACCTGTTCCTCATGCAAGACTGGGAAGAGTGCCTGTTCCTGAAAGCCAAACTAAAAAAATCAAAACTGTTTGGTAGAGTATACAAGTCTAGCCTCAGCAGTGGGAAATAATTAGTTCCAAAGTAAACCCTGCTCAGGTTTTGCCAATAAATCTAAAAAGCAAGACTCTAAGGGATCAAAATGATTTTTCAGCCACTTGACAGTTTCTGAGAGTAAGAGTACTGACTGGAAGACAAAAGTATCTAGTACCAACAAGGTAAAATTCATGTCTGATACAAATCACAATTAGACATACAAAAAAGTAGAGAAAAATATCACTGATGAGAAGAAAATTCAATCAACCAGACCCAGAAATGACACAGGACTGAATTATAGACAAGGGCATTTCCATTCCAGTCCCACTTCCTAGAGTTGAAAATGAGCAGAACCATGTGGGTGGGGCTCCAACACACGGAAGCCTTTGGGTCCCCCATTCTGTGTTTGTGGGGAGTAGACTCCTGCTTCTCTGACCTTCCCTGAGTTCCAGAGGGCAGATTTGAACAGTGGCTAATCAGGGAAGGGAGAAGATGCAGAGACAAAGGGGGAGCTTGCAAGAAATAAACATGCAGATTTGAAGCAAGGTCTGCTTTAACGGATACATGTAACAGTATCTTTGAACACTGCTACAGAACTAAAACACCCCCAAAATGGAAGATGAACAACTCGATTAAACATTCTTCATTGCAGAAAGGTCACAATTTGACAACCTCAAGAACCTCAGCTTAGGACTTCCCTGGTGGTCCAGTGGTTAAGAATTCACCTGCCAATGCTGGGGACATGCGTTTGATTCCTGGTCGGGGAAGATTCCACATGTCACAGGACAGCTAACCAAGCCCACCACACCTAGACAGTAGCCCCTTCGTGTAACAGTGAAGACCCAGTGCAAACAGAAAACACACAACAACAACAAAAGAACCACTGCTTACGGGGAGACCACCTGAGACCACCAGATTAAAGGAGTCCAGGCCCTGCACACTCCCTGCCCCTTGTCAGCAGCCGTGCTCGTGAACCACTGCTAAAAGCTCCTCACCAAATCTCTCCAGGTTGGGACACAAAGCTTTTCAGGGTTTGAGTCCACTGCGTTGCCAGGTGTCTGACAAAATAATAATGGTATTCTTTTCTACTTCACCCAAAATTCTGAGATTTGATTCAGTACAAGTGTACAGAGGCTGAGTTTTCAGCATCGGAGTTACACTCTCTTAGTATCTGTGTGATTTTTGAGATGAAGCTTACCTTATACAGTTTCTACTAAAATGTAATAAGTAAACCAATCATAAACAATACTGGAAGATATAATGATTAAAGGTTTGAAATTTCTCAATAATGCTAAGGCTATTTCTTTGGTACACTCCTTCCATATTTAGAGAAAAAATATTATAAATGAAATTTAAATTTACTCATTAAACAAAGAAAGTAAAATACAGTCGACAACAACTCCAAGGTTTCTGTAAAGGCTTTAAAGTGATAAGGTACATTTTCAGTGAATGCTTGAAAACAGAAATATTATAATAGCCATAAATGAGCTTTTACATTAGCCTTCTTTTATCCTGAAAATCAAGATTTTAACGAATTTTGTAATCATTAATATTCTGTAGGTAAATTTACATCTTTGAGTTTCCATACTGGTATGTAAGTATTAATAAATGTATTTCTTTAAACATAATTGGCTTATAGTGTGAAAGTATTACAGAAAATTTCATGATGATAATTGGTTTCATGAAAAACTATTAGTTTCACGCATGGAGTAAGAAACTAGAATAACCAAAATTACTAAGTAAATAAATAAAGATAATTTCTACTTTAGTGACTGAAAATCATATGTTATTTATACAAACATGGATGTGCATTAAAAAAATTGAAACAAAGCAGAGCCAAAAACAGTCTTACACATATATAACCACATGACGATCAACTAAAGTGCCAGGACAGTCAACAAGCAAAGCATAACATCTCAGATCCACATGCAAAGAAATAAACCTTAACCATATCTCATACCATACACAAAAATTAACTCCAAATGAATCCAGTAAAACTTCTACAATAAAATATAGGAGGAAATGCTTACAGCCTTAGGTTAGACAAAGATTTCTTAGGTCAAACAATCCTCCAAAAGTTATAATAGAAAAATTGATAAGTTATACTGGTTCAAAAATAAAATTTGTCATTTGGAAGATACCATTAAGAAAATGAAAAGGCAAACACAGACAGATGTATCTGCAAGACAAACATCTGAGAAAGGACTTTGAATCCAGATATATAAAAGTATCTTAAGACTTAAATAGAAGACAGTGAAAGTGAAAGTGTTAGTCACAGTCATGTCCAACTCATTGTGACCCCATGGACTGTAGGCTGCCAGGTTACTCTGTCCATGGAATTCTCCAGGCAAGAATACTGGAGTGGGTTGCCATTTCCTCTTCCAAGGGATCTTTCCAATCCAGGGATCAAACCTGGGTCTCCTAAATTGCAGGCAAATTCTTTATCACTGTGCCACCAGGGAAGCGTGAAGAAGAGCACA
>SJYX01008130.1:110049-121483 GCA_006410675.1 Oreotragus oreotragus | reverse complement strand
AAGTTCAAATTCCATATCTACCACTTACAAGTTGTGACCTTTTATCAACTTGCTTAAACTCAGAGGCTGTATTCCTCATGTATTAAATGACAGTGATGATGTAATGGTGATGATGGCTAATGTTTATGGATCATCTATTGCATTAATTTTATCCCAATGGTAGTATGACATAGGTAGAAAACTATGGTAATGATCCCTGTTTCACAGATGAGGAAAACTGAAGCTTGGAGCAGTCAAGTAACTTTCCCAAAGCACGGGGCTAGTAAATAACTATTCTAGGGCCCAGATCCAGGTCTGTCTCACTTCCAAGCTGATGCTATTAAGTGTACTGCGCTAGTCTCTGATACTAACTTCTCCAGCCGTGCAACGTGAGAGGCCATGAGTGTAAAGAATGATTCCTGGTGACATAATAGACACTTTATAATGTCTCTTGTATTGAAGGACGAGATTCATCTTCCTTTGATGTGTTATTTCTGGGGAAACAGAGTACCATGTCTTTGTCAAAGTTTTATTAATGCCCTTGTCATTCCATGGGACTTCCCTGGTAGCTCCGTTGGTAAAGAATCTGCCTGCAATGTGGGAGACCTGGGTTTGATCACTGGGTTGGGAAGATTGCCCGGAGAAAGGAAAGGCTGCTCACTCCAGTATTCTGAACTGGAGAATCCCACGATCTATATAGTCCTTGGGGTCGCAAAGAGTCGGACACAGCTGAGTGACTTTCACTTATCATTCCATACCCTTGTCCAAGTCACTCCATACCTTTGCCAACCTCAGGTTTAATCAATAAAATGGGGGTGAGTGTACCACTGGTTTGGGTGTAAATTAATACAACCACTTTAGAAAACAATTTAGCAATATTTAAGTTGAAGATGCACAAACTCTGTGATGTAGCAATTCTACTCCCTCAAAACAGAATGTCTCCACCTCCACATGCTTGATATATTGGGACAGATATTTCTTTGTTGTTAGGGCTGTTCCATGAATTGTAGGATATTTAGCAGCATCCCTGGCTTCTATCCACTAGATTTCACTATGCTTCCCAGTTGAAACCACACAGAATGTCTGTCTCCAAACATTGGCAATTGTCCCCTGGGGGCAAAATTGCCATTGAGAACCACTACCCAAAAAAAAGTCTCGTGAATGTACATCAGAAGCATGTTCAATATTGATGAGAATCACAAGGTTTGCAATAGCAGAACAGAGGTAATAAACTGTCTGGTAACAGTTGAATGCTGTGTTTATCATGGTATAGCCACTGAATGGAATATAATACAACAGGAAAATGGAAAAACCACAGTTTCATATGTCAACATGGATGAATTTCATGAACATAGATTTGAGCAAAAAATAAAAGCAAATTACAGAAGCCTACATGCAATATAATTCTATGTAATGTAATGTAAAATGATGCTATCTATGATTTAAGGAATATACATATATACTTGTATGTAGTAAAACTAAAAAGAAGTGCATGGAAATGAAAGTCACTGAGTTTAGAATACGGTTAAAAACAACCAAAAGGAGTGGAAGGGGCTGCAATCAAAGCAGGGCTTCAACTCTATTGGTACAGCTTTATTTCCTAGGACAGGTACATGAGTATCCATCAGATTCTTTTTCATACCTCTTTCTATGTCTGAAATATTTTATAATGCTTTTTAAAGGAGTTAGAGTACTTGAGTTCTAAAGAGGGAAGAACACATAGAAAAACCAGTTGGGGAACTTTTCCTGATTATGCACAGCTGCCTCTTAGAGATTTTAAAATCTTCTCACCAGTTCACTCACCATATCATCAAGCAAGAGTCACTGCCTTGACCACTGTTCCCAGGAGGAATGTGTCAGCTCTCAGGTGTTACAGGACTTAGAGTCAGTGATTGCTGGAGAATTCTTCAGGATGCTTCCTCTGGTTTATTCTTCCCCTTGAATATTCTGCAATCTCACTAAAAATGGATTGATTTGGGGTTCTGTTAGGTAGGTAAAGTGAAAAAGTGAAGTCGCTCAGTTGTTTCCGACTCTTTGCGACCCCATAGACTGTAGCCTACCAGGCTCCTCTGTACATAGGACTTCCCAGGCAATAGTACTGGAGTGGATTGCTATTAGGTAGGTAAACACATAGCAAACATCTCTGCCTCCAGTGTTCAAAGCTCAACCCATGGACTGTCCCATGTCAGGCCTTGGACAAGTGTATCTCTGGCAGGGTAGAAAGGGATGCTCCTAGAAGGAAGGTGGATGCTCTTGCCAAAGTATTTGAAACCACTTTGTGTATTCCTGGTCAACAGAGGTGTCCTGGGACTCAGGAATCATGACTGGCTTCATTTCATAGGCGAGCCTCAACAAGGTCCAGTCATTTGAAGGTCATCCAGCTAGTGAGTGTCAGAGACATGCATGGACCCAGGGACCTCAAACCACCTGTCCGTGTGTCTGTCCCATGCTGCCCTCCTTGATTAATAATAATTCTCACAATTGTAGCTGAGAGTTAGCTAGCAATGCGAGAAATTAAAGCAAGAGATTCCCCCCAGCCCCAAAGCTCATGATTAACAAATACGTGCTCTACATTCAGAGAAAAAAGAACAAATTAGAAGACTGTGGAGAATCATGACTTTAACTTAGCTCAGAGATGGGACTACCAGACGACCTGACCTGCCTCCTGAGAAATCTGTATGCAGGTCAAGAAGCAACAGTTAGAACTGCACATGGAACAACAGATTTGTTCCAAATAGGAAAAGGAGTATGTCAAGGCTGTATATTGTCACCGTGCTTGTTTAACTTATATGCAGAGTACATCATGAGAAATGCTGGGCTGGAAGAAGCACAAGCTGGAATCAAGATTGCCAGGAGAAATATCAATAACCTTAGATATGTAGATGACACCACCCTTATGGCAGAAAATGAAGAACTAAAGAGCCTCTTGATGAACGTGAGAGAGGAGAGTGGAAAAGTTGGCTTAAAACTCAACATTCAGAGAACTAAGACCATGGCATCTGGTCCCATCACTTCATGGCAAATAGAGGGTGAAACAGTGAGAACAGTCAGACTTTATTGTGGGGGGCTCCAAAATCACTGCAGATGGTGCCTACAGCCATGAAATTAAAAGACACTTACTCCTTGGAAGGAAAGTTATGACCAACCTAGATAGCATATTAAAAAGCAGAATATTACTTTGCCAACAAAGGTCCNATATGCAGAGTACATCACGAGAAACACTGGGCTAGATGAAGCACAAGCTGGAATCAAGATTGCCAGGAGAAATGTCAATAACCTTAGATATGTAGATGACACCACCCTTATGGCAGAAAATGAAGAACTAAAGAGCCTCTTGATGAACGTGAAAGAGGAGAGTGGAAAAGTTGGCTTAAAACTCAACATTCAGAGAACTAAGACCATGGCATCTGGTCCCATCACTTCATGGCAAATAGAGGGTGAAACAGTGAGAACAGTCAGACTTTATTGTGGGGGGCTCCAAAATCACTGCAGATGGTGCCTACAGCCATGAAATTAAAAGACACTTACTCCTTGGAAGGAAAGTTATGACCAACCTAGATAGCATATTAAAAAGCAGAATATTACTTTGCCAACAAAGGTCCGTCTAGTCAAAACTTATGGTTTTTCCAGTAGTCATGTATGAATGTGAGAGCTGGACTATAAAGAAAGCTGAGTGCTGAAGAACTGATACTTTTGAACTGTGGTGTTCGAGAAGACTCCTGAGAGTCCCTCGGGCTGCAAGGAGATCCGACCAGTCTATCCTAAAGGAGATCAGTCCTGAGTGTTCATTGGAAGGACTGATGCTGAAGCTGAAACTCTAATACTTTGGCCACCTGATGAGAAGAGCTGACTCCTTAGAAAACACCCTGATGCTGGGAAAGATTGAAGGCAGGAGGAGAAGTGGATGACAGAGGATGAGATGGTTGGATGGCGTCACTGACATGAGTTTGGTTAAACTCTGGGAGTTGTGATGGACAGGGAGGCCTGGCATGCTGCAGTCCATGGGGTTGCAAAGAGTCGGACATGACTGAGCGACTGAACTGAACTGAACTGAAAGGTGACTGAGTTGACTTTAGCCAGGCAGAGGAAAGAAAGAGCATTCTATGGGAAACAGACAGACACGGGAATGAGCAGGGCAGTGCAAGTCAACTTCTGTGTACTAGAAAGGCAATGTTAAATGCATTCCCTCTGGAACAAACCTGGCTGGAACCGGTGCCCATCTGTGGTTCTGTTTGGAATGTCAGTCACTGGACTGGAGGCTCCGTGATGACTGAGATTAATCTTAGTCACAGTTGGATCGCTGGTGCCTAGAGAACATGATATTGGAGAGAAGAAGAAAGTAATGAAGAGGAGGGAAGGAAGGAAAGAATGTGTGTTGAAATTCCAACAGAGCCTGGATCCCTCCTGAACAAGCCAAACAGGTAAAAATTGAAACACATTGGTGGATATTTAAATGCCATTACTCACTGGTTTTATTTACAAATGAACATCTACAGCAGTCAAGTTTTGCCCAAACCTAAAAATGATTCAGGCTAACAATCAATGCAAATCTTGTGCACTTGTTGATTAATGTGCTCGTTACTCTTCCCTGCTGGGAAACATCCACTCCTGTGTTCTAGCCTGCTTTTAGCAGAGAGACCTATGTCTGTGATAGGGGACGGGAATATAGGTGAGATGCAGAATGAAGAATGAGCCCTGCAGGCTAGATGTGGAGGGGGATGGAAAGAGGAGAGGTCTTGAAGTTCATCCCAAAGGACACCGAATTCTTGAAAGAGCATTCAGAATCCTCCCCCAACGAATCTTGTGAAGTGCTTGGGATAATCTTTCCTGAGGATTTTCTAAAATCCAAGAAGGAAACCCAGGAAGTTTCTATCCCATTGTGTCTCCTCCCTACCCTCCACACTGCCCCTGTCTCCATGGAGCTGATGATAAAGTCAAATAAACAGATCTGCCTTTGGGAATTGCCCAAGAAGAG
Source organism: Oreotragus oreotragus (assembly GCA_006410675.1). Taxonomy (NCBI): domain Eukaryota; kingdom Metazoa; phylum Chordata; class Mammalia; order Artiodactyla; family Bovidae; genus Oreotragus; species Oreotragus oreotragus. The sequence continues at coordinate 116,529 of SJYX01008130.1, read as the reverse complement.
ACTGGGACCCAAGGGGTGGAGACTCTCCCCTCTTGGATTCCATGGGAAGTTGGCTGAAGCAGGTCAGCTCTCCCCAGTGCTGTGTTTATGAGAGAAGGGCTTGCAGCTCGATGCACTGAGGCTTTTACCTTTCAGCATCTGCCCCTTCCCATAAATACACTATCAGGAGCAATAATGGCTAGTGAAGAAGTGGAATCATTGTTGAGACCAAGTGAGTTAACAAAGTATATAAAATCTCTAACTCTGTGTTGTTACTGTAGCTATTGGGAGGAGAAGCAAAGGGCCTGAGAGAAAGGGCTAGCAGAAACAGGAAAATCGTGGCCCATGACCAGCTCTGAGCCCTGCCTCTCATGGCCCCCACCGCTAGCCATTGGGAGTCGGAGACTTGGGGAGTCCATGAGTCTCTCAGTGAAAAAATGCACAGAAAACCTGAACTCCAGGCCTGGCTCTGCCACCAACTAGTTTTATCACCTCCTGGGAAAACCTGTCTTGTGATAATTATGGTGCAATAGTAAAGAATCCACCTGCCGATGCAGGAGACCCNATGGCAGAGTGGGGTCTGGAATGGCATGGTGGGGGCTGGAATGGCTTGCTGGGGGCTGGAATGGCATGGTGGGGGCTGGAATGGCATGGTGGGGTCTGGAATGGCTTGGTGGGGGCTAGAATGGCATGGTGGGGGCTAGAATGGCATGGTGGGGTCTGGAATGGCAGAGTGGGGTCTGGAATGGCATGGTGGGGGCTGGAATGGCTTGATGGGGTCTGGAATGGCATGGTGGGGGCTGGAATGGCATGGTGGGGGCTGAATGGCATGGTGGGGGCTGGAATGGTAGGGTAAGAGTCCTGGTAAGCCTGTGATAGTGAGGAGGGGACGGAAGCACTCATTTATAGTGTTTGACAGTTTCCATGGTGTAAATACTCCTGCTGTGGTTGATTTTAAGTCACCAAAGGTTTAACAGCTGCCTTGTTGGTTTCCTGAAATTTTAACAATAAGCTTTCGCAAGCTGGAATGGATTGACTCCAGGCACTGCCCGGGCACCAGTGAAACTGGAGACTGGTACACAGAGCCAATGCGGGAGTCGCAGAGCAGAGAAGACAAGAGTTTCCTGGGTCTCGCTCAGATATGTAGACTATGTCTCCCCCTACCACAGAGAAGGAAAGAAAGGAGAGACCAGTGTTCACATTTAGTTATTCTTTCTGTCTAAAATCAGTTACACACAGGGGAGAAAATTTCAATAATTGATCTTCCTCTAGCCCCACACCCTCTAGAAGCAGCTGAAATTCTCAATTATCAGTTATCCTTCTGGAAATAGGTATATGCTAGCCTGTGTATGTGTGTGTCCCTTTTCAAAATTAAAATGAATGGTAAAATTAAAATGTCCCTTTTCAAAATTAAATTGCTGTACTGAGCAACTGCTGCTGCTGCTGCTAAGTCACTTCAGTCGTGTCTGACTCTGTGTGACCCCATAGACGGCAGCCCACCAGGCTCCCCCATCCCTGGGATTCTCCAGGCAAGAACACTGGAGTGGGTTGCCATTTCCTTCTCCAATGCATGAAAGAGAAAAGTGAAAGTGAAGTCGCTCAGTCTGTCCGACTGTCAGCGACCCCATGGACTGCAGCCCACCAGGCTACTCTGTCCATTGGATTTTCCAGGCAAGAGTACTGGGGTGGGGTGCCATTGCCTTCCCCGACTGAGCAACTATTTTCATTTAATTATATATTTTTATATTCTTCCCCCAAAAGACAAATTTTAGCTTATAATTAAATTTATGAGACGCATAGTTTTAATGACCATATAATATTGTTTATGGGCTTGCAGGCGGCTCAGTGTTAAAGAATGTGCCTGCCAAGCAAGAGACACAGGTTTGATCCCTGGGTCAGGAAGTTCCCCTGGAGAAGGAAATGGCAACCCACTCCAGTATTCTTGCTTGAAAAGTCCCATGGACAGAGGAGTCTGGCAGGCTATAATGCACGGGGTCATAAAAGAGTCAGATATGACTTAGCAACTAAACAACAATGATATTCCTTATATCCCATTCTTATAATAGCTGTATAGCATTCCTTTTATGTATGCACTGTAATTTACTTAACCAGTTTCCTCACTGATAAGCATATGTATTTTTCAGTCTTGTGCTGTTATGAACAAATGATGGGATAAATATCCTATATACACACACATATATATATACTTGTACAGACATGTATGCATCCCTCTATGTGAAATTTCAGAACTCAAGGGTGTATACTCTATTTATTTCTGATGAGTGTTTACCCTCCCAAGAGATTTCTTGAATGACCATCCCCACCCACAATTCATGAGAGTCTTTTTCCCACATGGTTGCCAACATAGGGTAGACTCAAAATCTGAGACCAGCATTTGTTAACTGCATACTCTGTTCTCATACGTGGCATGGCTTCTCTTATTTGAGGTAGATCTATTCACAGAAGAGGAAACTGGACCTCATGGAGATCAAATAACTTTCCCAAGGACAGGTCTGTGACATTAGTCTCCAGTCTTCCCTCTTCACCACTTTGACTGCTGTTCCCTGCCAGGCTTATTGCTGACAATCAGTGTAAGAAAATTGCAGAGTTCCCATAGAGCCCCCAAGTTTAGGGTACACCGTGTACCTTTCTCTTCACTGTTTTTTATTTGTTTTTTGCTTTATTTCCAGAAGTTTTGCTCATTCAGTGCTCCCAAGTGATCATTTATTTACTCAGCCTGACTACCCTCTTAATAATTTCCGATACTGATACAAAACCTGCCCAAGCACAAATGTAACTGTGGACTTGGCCCAGGTTGTAGTTGCTTTCTTGATGATTCAGTTTTCAGGGACATTTTGTGTTGTCAAAGCAGGGGCCACCTGTATTCCAGAATAAGCTTGACTAAAGGAAGATATCATCACATTAGTATTGTACAGTTATCATTATAAAATGAAACAAATCCAGTCAGTGCCCCCCAAAGGGCACCAAGATAAAGGCTATGATAACAAACAAAATAATAATAATTTTCATATTTTGACCAGTGATGAGAATAGTAATGATTTTCTCTCTGAACTATAACCACCTTGCAGTTAAATAGTTTGCTTTCTGGTAGAATTGAGAGCTCTGAGATGGCACGCTGAGGAATTATTTCATTTCTTTCCCATCTTTTAAAGAAAAGAAATCTCCAAATGCAATTATTGGCATTATTTTTATACCAACTGCAGCAGAACATTCCAGAAGATGAGGCTTCTACCAAATTAGCTTATCCAGATGAGATTTAGACCTGACTTTACCAGGAGAACCGTGCAGAAACCCACACACAAGCGGCACGCCCTGAGGAGTCAAGCAAATGTGAACACAGCATTGCACGTGTGTTTCCAGTCAACTAAGTGACCTTCTCCAATGCTGGGGGCCCTGGACCAAAGGACACCTCTGTTTACTTCAGGCTGTGAGCAGTGGAAGTAACTAATTAAAATCGAATTTTATTTTCTGTCTGATGGGAGATGACACAAACGAAGATGAACCAGCAGCAAACCAGACTCAGCTGAAACCGTTTGTCTGGAAGGAGAATTTGTAGCTAGAGATGTTCAAGCACCTAGAAATTTCCAGAGAATGTCTTATTCCCATACCTGAAATAATACTTTTTTCTTCCCAGATCCAAACTGTGTGTACATACTCAGTCTGTGACTTGTCCATGGGACCCAGCTGATCATGATCTCCTGGAGCACATGGATAATAATAATGATAATGATACTAATATAGTTCTTTCTATGAATAATTGCTAACTCATTTCCATCTTCACAACAACTGTCTGTAATATGTACTATATCATATCTATTTTACTGTGAGAAAACTCAGGCCCCAAGAAGTTAAGTAACTCACCGAGAGTCACAGAGCTAAATAAGAGGCAAAGAGTCAGTGCAGGTGGTCTGGTCCCAGAGGCTTGCTCCAAACTTCCGTGCCACAATGCCATTCACTGGATGTCCAGGACTGTGTAAAGCAGTTTATGGTAATATCACACATCATCATTGCAACAATCTTATAATATGGGTACCAGGAGTATTCCCATTTTACAGGTGAGGAAGCTGGCTTCAAACACTTCAATGACTTGTCCCAGGTCATACAGGTAGCAGAGCTAAAATTCACACCCCGAGATTCCCTGTATCTGCCAGTTTTTTGCTGAAAACCACGTGCTACGGACTGAATGCTTGTGTCTCTGCCAAAATTCATATGCTGAAGCCCTAATTCAAAATGTGATGATACTTGGGGGTGGGGCCTTTGTGAGGTAATTACGTTTCGATGGAGTCATGAGGATGGAGTCTTCATGATTAGATTAGTGTCCTCATAGAAAGGGAAAGATTAGAGCTGCTCTCTCTTTCCACCATGTAAGGATACAGCAAGAAGGCAACCATTTACAAGCCAGAAAGAGAGATCTTACCAGAACCCAACCACGCTGGTTCCCTGATTTCAGTCTTTCCAGCCTCTGAAATTGTGAAAGATAAGTATCTGTTGTTTGAGTCACCCAGTCTATAGAATTCTGTCATAGTATCCTAAGCTGGGGCTTCCCTGGTGGCCCAGTGATAAAGAATCTGCCTGCCAAGCAGGAGACATGGGTTCTGTCCCTGGGTAAAGAAGATCCCCTGGAGAAGGAAATGCGACCCACTCCAGTATTCTTGCATGGGCAATCCCATGGACAGAAGAGCCGGCGGGTTACAGTCCATGGGATCGAAAAGCATCAGACACAACTTGGCAACTAAACAACAACAATTCTAAGCTGACTAAGACGCTAGGCATTTTGAATGTGACAGTCTTGGTTCTCAAGAGTCCTAAGGGACCTTGAAAGCCACAGCCAGTTTTCATTTGTCAGACTGTGACAATTCTGAATTGGAATCCTGTGTTTTGTGGTGTCTGGGTCAGAGCAAAAGTCAGGTATCTGATACAAGAGATCAAGAGGTTGGCACACCACCCCCACCCCCACCATCCTCACTCAGAGGGAACATCTCATGAATGACCCAGTCCTTTGTTTCTTTATGGCAAATAGCCCAGAGAGGGGAAAAAAAAAAGCCTGTTAATGCTGATAAAGAACTGAAGAAGGCCAGCAAAGATTCTTGGCCAAAAAATAATTTGGGACAAAGTGAGAAAAATGTCCAGCTCTATGCAGGCTGATATCTACAATGCAAACATATTCACCTTACAATCTATATGGAAATAAGAAAAAGCAATTTGTGAAGTGTTCCCATTAGGGTAAGAATTTCTCGTCAAGTGAAAGACAGAACTTCAGTAAAAATTTAAAGGGAGGTTACACGTAGAGAGAAGATTTGTGCAGACACCACATGATGCTGGCTGAAAATGATGTGAGGAGAAAAGCAGGTTCTTTAATAAATAATTCACGGATCTCTCACAGGTGCCACACCACAGATACCCCACTTATTAGCTGGATATGTGGGAGAGCATGGCCTTTGAAGGCAGGCAGAGCTGTGTGTGGGCTTCCCCAGTGGCTTGGACATTCCCTCAGACAGGGAAGGAGCTTGTATAAAGCACCCCACAATTTCTAGAAAATTGTAGTTAAGTCTGTGCAGTTATCTTTGAGGTAATTCACATGAAAGGCAGATGCTCCTAAAGATCAGGGTTAGGAGACAATCAGGAGGGGCTTGTCTTTGAGGCCAGAATTCTTGAAAGAACGTGTTTGCATGTGACAGCATAGCATAAAAAGGGAACCACAGTTCCTCCTTGTCATGTCTTTTATTTCCAGAAATTCTAGAAAGTAACCAAGGATTAAGTCTAGTTGCTGGCATCTGGCCTTGCATCTAACAAATGCTGAGTAATATATATCTTAGTGGAACTGAAGTGAGAAAGTTGTGTGCAAGGTGAAATAATATAAAAGGCAAAAATGCAGGACAGAAATATGGCTGAGACCAGAGCCATCTACCTAGGGCTGACATCTAGAGCAGTAAGCATGCATAATCTTGCAAAGAGTGAAAGTGCAGAGGCAGGAGAAAGTCAGGGACAGCAACAATCTTAAAAGGTAGATTTGTTGGAAAGGAAGCATGATAGAGACAGGCAGGAGCAGGTGCAAACCAGGAGAGTTTGTAGGGAAGGCAGGAGAACAAAGGACTGACTTACCAGAAACTTGGAGATAACGGTACTCCTGATTTAGTTCCTCATATCTGGCTGTGCTGCGGCCTAAAATGCCACTAAGCTCACTGAGTCAAGCATTGTACATGCTAGGACTCCAGAGGGGAAAAAACACAGGAAGGCAGGATAATCTCTGGTCAGGTGTATTTGTCAGACTTCCTTTGGGGCAAATGGAGTCTGGAATGGCATGGTGGGGGCTGGAATGGCATGGTGGGGTCTGGAATGGCATGGTGGGGGCTGGAATGGCGTGGTGGGGTCTGGAATAGCAAAGTGGGCCTGGAATGGCATGGTGGGGGCTGGAATGGCGTGGTGTGGGCTGGAATGGCATGGTGGGGGCTGGAATAGCAAAGTGGGTCTGGAATGGCT
>SJYX01008130.1:87028-103135 GCA_006410675.1 Oreotragus oreotragus | reverse complement strand
TTGCTATTCTTTGGAACTCTGCATTCAAATGGGTATATCTTTCCTTTTCTCCTTTGCCTTTCACTTCTCTTCTTTTCACAGCTATTTATAAAGCCTCCTCAGACAACCATTTTGCCTTTTTGCATTTCTTTTTCTTGGAGACTTTTCTGGGGATTCTAACTCCCAAGAGGCACATGACAGTGTTCCTCAAAATGGGCTCACCTGCTGGTGTATCTTATATCTGTCTAAATATAGGGTTATTTTGCTGTCTCTGACCGTAACTTGTTCATGAAAAAAGGAATGTCACAAGCTACACAAGAACAGCAGACAGAAAGTATAGAAGTAATAACTTGGCGAAGCTCTTTGGGAAACCCTGAGAATCTATGTGTGTTTGTTGGGGGTCTTTAGAAAGTCCATTTTCTATGCATTCTGAATGGTATTAAACATATAGTATTACTCAGAAAATTTTCTGGATCCACTTGAGGGCAAAGATTTGAAGTATGGTTCATATGAAGCCAACTACCTACATATATCTGATTTTAACCATTTCTTATGGACTTAGTGCCTGCATATATTTTATAATTGAAAAAACATTGCCCATCTCATGTTTGACTTGGACAACAGGAAAATCCTGAGAGAAATAAAAATCTTATATTATCATTGAACCGCTTTTATAGTGTTAAAAAAAACAGCTCAAGTTCAGGGCCTTTGACTTCAAAGTCACGTGGCTAGAAAATAACAATTTTAGGACTCAATTCATGCCTTCTGAGTTCCAGAGCACTTTTCATTGTCCAAGTGCAGCAAACTTGCTCTTAAACTGTGTTTAGAGCATTGGGAATATCGCCATTTCTACTTATCAGATATCTGTAGTATTCCTTTTGGTAAAATGTTTGTAACCTAATAAATTGGGCTGTACTGGGTTGAAACATGGGCATCCAAAGGTCCTAATCACTTTATTAAGGAAAAGAGTTATTTGCAAGTATGATTAAAGATCTTGAGATTATCCTAAATCATCTTGTTGGGTCCTATATGCCATCATAAGTATCATAAAAGAGATGCAGGCAGAGATTAGACACAGACGANGAGTTATTTGCAAGTATGATTAAAGATCTTGAGATTATCCTAAATCATCTTGTTGGGTCCTATATGCCATCATAAGTATCATAAAAGAGATGCAGGCAGAGATTAGAGACAGAAGAGGAGAAGGTGACATGAAGATGGAGGCAGGGACTGAATGATGCGGCCATAAGCAGCCCCCAGAAGCTAGAAGAAGCAAAGGAATGAATTCTCCCCTAGAGCCTTTAAGAGGAGCATGATCCTGCTGATAAATGTCTCTTTGTGCCTCTGTGTGTTTGTATGTGTGTCCAAATACCATCCTACCACTGAATGAACAGAAACAGTTCAAGTGGAGTACTCATCTACAACCTTAACCTCACCCTCTCTATTTTTTTCTCCTTCTTTCATTTTTTAAAATTGAAGTATAGTTGATTTACAGTATTATATTAGTTTCAGATATACAATATAGTGATTTAGTGTTTTTTACAGGTTGTACTCCATTAAATGTTATCACAAGATAATGGCTGTAATTCCCCATGCTATACTATATCCTCATTGTTTCTTTTCCCTCTTTCTACCTCCAGATTTGCTTTAATTCTTCTGTATGTATAATTATGCTTTAAATGGCACACTTAATCCTTGACTACTTAAATGTTGGCTTTAAGCAGTGTCTATTATCCATCTACTCTGAAATATTGGGAGAAAAGGACACTTATTTTCTCTGCTTCTCTTTTTTCTCTCCTTACCAAGTCTGTTCATTATTTATTATTTTTCAAAACTTATGATGTTCCCTTTCAAGGTAAATGGGAGAGGTCTCCTCAGACCTCTAATTCCCCATACAGACAACCTCCTCTTCTGCTCCAGGGAACCTTCCCCCGACCCCCGTTCTTTATCTAAAACTTTTCCACTTGTATGACATGCAGGACAACCAGGACCTCCTCTCCTCTAATCAAGAAAATGTATTCTGTGGTCAGAAGCCTTTCTAGTGTTTGGATCTTAAAGAGCTCCCCAGAGGCACCCAGACCCAAGCCACCACTTTTTCATTCAGCCACAGCCTGAAGACCCCTAACCTGACTGACAAAACGAGACTGACTCCAGGCCCTGCTCTGCTCCCTGCCCAGTTCTCCCAGCCCCGTCCTGCAGTTGAGAAAATCTGAAACCCAGCACAAATACACACAGGATTTGCTGGCATAGCATGGCTGGTATTTCACAGTCTATCATACAAGCTCAATGAAATTTTTAGAGCTTACTTTTCTATCCAAAGTCATAGATTCTGAGAAAAGTGAGGGCCACATACTAGTCAAAGCAACTGCATGTGACTGAGTTGAGATTCTTCAGAGAAAGAGAAATATAAAATGTTTAACTCATCTGACTTGTAAAAAGAGGTTTACCTATTTGTTTACATAGTAATTACACAAGCAACTGATTAGTGAATTCTCACTTTTTAAAAATTTCTTGGAGGTGGATCATAGAGGATCCTGCTATGATTTATGTCGAAGAGTGTTTTGCTTATGTTCTCCTCTAGGAGTTTTTTAGTTTCTGGTCTTACATTTAGATCTTTAATCCATTTTGAGTTTATTTTTGTGTATGGTGTTAGAAAGTGGTCTAGTTTCATTCTTTTACAAGTGGTTGACCAGTTTTCCTAGCAGCACTTGTTAAAGAGATTGGCTTTTCTCCTGTATATTCTTGCCTCCTTTGTCAAAGATAAGATGCCCATAGATGCGTGGATTTATCTCTGGGCTATTTTTGTTCCATTGATCTATATTTCTGTCTTTGTGCCAGTACCATACTGTCTTGATGACTGTGACTTTGTAGTAGAGCCTGAAGTCAGGCAGGTTGATTCCTCCAGTTCCATTCTTCTTTCTCAAGATTGCTTTGGCTATTCAAAGTTTTTTTGTATTTCCATACAAATTGTGAAATTATTTGATCTAGTTCTGTGAAAAATACCACTGGTGGGTTGATAGGGATTGCATTGAATCTATAGATTGCTTTGGGTAGTATACTCATTTTCACTATATTGATTCTTCTTATCCATGAACACGATATATTTCTCCATCTATTAGTGTCCTCTTTGATTTCTTTCACCAGTGTTTTATAGCTTTCTATATATCAGTCTTCTGTTTCTTTAGGTAGATATATTCCTAAGTATTTTATTCTTTTCATTGCAATGGTGAATGGAATTGTTTCCTTAATTTCTTTTTCTACTTTCTCATTATTAGTGTATAGGAATGCAAGGGATTTCTGTGTGTTGATTTTATATCCTGCAACTTTACTATATTCATTGATTAGCTCTAGTAATTTTCTGGTGGAGTCTTTAGGGTTTTCTATGTAGAGGATCATGTCATCTGCAAACAGTGAGAGTTTTACTTCTTCTTTTCCAATTTGGATTCCTTTTATTTCTTTTTCTGCTCTGATTGCTGTGGCCAAAACTTCCAGAACTATGTTGAATAGTAGCGGTGAAAGTGGACATCCTTGTCTTGTTCCTGACTTTAGGGGAAATGCTTTCAATTTTTCACCATTGAGGATAATGTTTGCTGTGGGTTTGTCATATATAGCTTTTATTATGTTGAGGTATGTTCCTTCTATTCCTGCTTTCTGGAGAGTTTTTATCATAAATGGATGTTGAATTTTATCAAAGGCCTTCTCTGCATCTATTGAGATAATCATATGGCATTTATTTTTCAATTTGTTAATGTGGTGAATTACATTGATTGATTTGCGGATATTGAAGAATCCTTGCATCCCTGGGATAAAGCCCACTTGGTCATGGTGTATGATCTTTTTAATGTGTTGTTGGATTCTGATTGCTAGAATTTTGTTGAGGATTTTTGCATCTATGTTCATCAGTGATATTGGCCTGTAGTTTTCTTTTTTTGTGGCATCTTTGTCAGGTTTTGGTATTAGGATAATGGTGGCCTCATAGAATGAGTTTGGAAGTTTACCTTCTTCTACAGTTTTCTGGAAGAGTTTGAGTAAGATAGGTGTTAGCTCTTCTCTAAATTTTTGGTAGAATTCAGCTGTGAAGCTGTCTGGACCTGGGCTTTTGTTTACTGGAAGATTTCTGATTACAGTTTCAATTTCTGTGCTTGTGATGGGTCTGTTAAGATTTTCTATTTCTTCCAGAACAGTCTTTTGGACTCTGTGGGAGAGGGTGAGGGTGGGATGATTTGGGAGAATGACATTGAAACATGTATAATATCATATGTGAAATGAATCACCAGTCCAGGTTCGATGCATGATACAGGATGCTTGGGGCTGGTGCACTGGCATGACCCAGAGGGATGGTATGGGGAAGAAGGTGGGAGGGGGGTTCAGGATGGGGAACACGTGTACACCCATGGCGGATTCATGCTGATGCATGACAAAACCAATACAATATTGTAAATTAATTAACCTCCAATTAAAATAAATTTATATTAAAATTTTTAAATAAAATATATTAAGGAAAAAATAATAAAATAAAAACAATTTCTTACGATACAGATAAAGTGAAAGTGCCTGTAGCTTTCCCTGACATCCCGGTTCCACTTTTATCCCCAAGTACTATTGTATGGAGTCCCTGGTGGCTCAGAGGTTAAAGTGTCTGCCTGGAATGAGGGAGACCCGGGTTCGATCCCTGGGTCGGGAAGATCCCCTGGAGAAGGAAAATGGCAACCGACTCCAGTACTCTTGCCTGGAAAATCACATGAAGGGAGGAGCCTGGTAGGCTACGGTCCATGGGGTCTCAAAGAGTCGGACACAATTGAGCGACTTCACTTTCACTTTCACTATTGTGACGCCACTGCTCAGAAGCTAAAGATAACGATGCAGATTCCCGGCTACTGACAGAGAAGGATCACAACCTGATTTTTACATTAAATGACTATAAATTCTATTTAAGGAATATAATGATCCTTCTTAAAAAGTTCATAATATATTCAATTATAGAGAGAAAGGAGGTGAAATAAGACAGGAAGACTGAGAGGTAGAAGAAAAGAGGGGAGAGGAGTGAGAAATGGTTAGAAAAAGCAGTGAGGAGGCGAGTACGTGAGAAAGGGTGGGGGAAGGGGAGGCAATAACAGGAAGGAGGTTCAGCCAGCTTTGAGACCAGCACTGCAAGATTCACCTGGGTGTCCAGTAACTTACATCCTATCATCGCAAGCCTTGAGGAGTCTGCTTAGCTAGTTAATACTTTACCAACTGCTCTTTGTGCTTCAATCTCTGGAGACTCTACTCTGCACAAGAAAGTCACAGCAACTCAACCTTGCACTTGAGCTGTGGCCAGAACACCATTGCCCCTAGACAAAATCAGCCCCAGGGAGGAACCCAGCCTTTGTCTCCAGCATCCATAAACCTGACTATAAAAAGCAGTCTGCCTAGTTATCTTCTTAGACATCTTGCAGGCCAGGCATTTGCTGTTTTCCAAAATAAAGAGTTCAGTGTCACTCACATAGTCACTTGTTTAGTGTATTCAACATAATACTTCATTGATGCAATACCTCTGAAATAAGTAAGCAGCAGTATTGTTCCTCTATTTCCCTCAAGGCAACATTCAAGGATTAAAAAGGCAAATCCATAGATTCTTCCTCCCTGCCTTCCCTCTCCATGTCCCTGGTCTCCTCTCTGTCTAGCCCCAGGAGTCCAAATCTCTCTCATGCTGCTCAGAGCCTTCTCCTGTGATATCCACTTAGGCTGGTCTTTCCATTCTTTCTCTCCCAAACTTCCCTGCTTTTAATCCATTTCTATTGAAATTTATCTAGGCTATGTTCCATTACTTCTGCACCCTGACTGCTCTCAAATCACTCTTGAAAAACAGATCACTGCTTAGACAATTGTTTCATCAGTGAATTTGCATGGGAACAGCCCAAGTACAACCTTTTTTATTAAATTATGGTACTGTCATAGTACAATTGGCCCTCCACATTGGTGGGTTCTGCATGTGAAGATTCAAACAACTGCACGTGGAAAATATTTGAAAAAGAAATTCCAGAAAGTTCTAAAAAACAAAACTTGAATTTGCTGCATCCGAGCAAGTGTTTGCATAACATTTGCATTGTGTTTACATAAAATTTGCATTGCATTAGTAATCTAGAGGTGACTTAAAGTATGCTGGAGTAGGTACATAGGTTATATGCAAATACCATTTCATTTTACATTATAGGGACTTGGGCATATGTGGATTTGGGTATCTGCTATGGGAGAGGTGGCTTGGAGTCAGTCTCCCCATGGACGCTGAGGGATAATGATAAATTGGCTTTAGACTGTTAGCTGCTTTCACATATGCTTACTTTAAAAATTAGAGAGAATATGGTTGGAGTGATCTGTCCCCTCAAGAGTCATTCTAAGCTGTGTCTCCTAAGGGAATCAACTTTAAGAGGATAGGTGGTTCTAGCAACAAGAACAAGTATTTGTTAAATGCATGAACCAAATGAATAAATATCTTTATCCCACAAAGAGGAAACTTGGGAAGAGGCCAACTCATAAAGATAGTGATTATGTCTGTCCTATTCACCATAATTCCTTCTGCCCAACACAGTGCCAGAAATGTTGACTGAATGAACAAACAACTAATGGATGACAGATGACAGACCCAGTGATTTATCCACAAAACTTTCTCACACCTTGTAATGCATTCGGCAGCCCAAGACAAAGGCTTCCAAGTTCACCAGCAAAGACTCCACATCCCACACCAAGCACAGTTACTTCTTGCTCTTCTCTGTGGGTCAAAGCCTGGCTTCTTCTCTAAACCTCTCTATTATCTTTCTAATGTACATTCTAAATATTGACAGAAGTATGCTAGTCTCCCTCTGGCCTGCCCTAGGGTAATATTCTGATATTTCAGAGAGTGTTCTAAGAATGAGGTTAAGTTTTACTACTTGACACATAGTAAATGCTGTTGAATGAATGGGTTAATGTACAAATTATTCATAGCAAAAGGACTAGAATCCTTTTTAACCCAATCCTGGGACACACTCATTGCCACTGTTCATGAGGTTAAGAAAAGAGCCCTGGGCGGCAAGTCAATAGACTTGAACTCCACCCTCAGTTCCAATCCCTGGGGCACATTAAGGTCCCTCACTGAGCTCACGCTAGCCAACTATAAAATGTACAGGTTGGATTAGATCACTAGTTTCTAATGATGAATTATAAAATCTCCTGAAGGACCTCCTTACGGGATTTGAAGAAGGAAAGCAACATTCTTGTGACCTCTCACTTTAATTTCAGCATCTGATGCTTTCATCTCATTTACACACTTAACTACCAAGCAAATTTCTTTTGATTAAAGAATTATTTGCCTATCTAGGAGTTTGAAATCTACTGGATGACCTAACTAAGGTCTGTCGAACTTGGAAGTTTCAATGATCCTATGATTCCACTTTATGTAAGAAGACCCATGTACTTGCTTTCAAGGTAGACAGAAAAGGTGCAATCCAGCCAGTGTTACCGAGTCCAGGTATCACACTGACTCGATGTCAGTGAATCTGAGAAGAGGTGTTGGGACTAAGAAGAGACAGAGAAGATGACAGGATAGCACCTCAAAAGAACCATCTTGTCAAGGCCAGGTTCTTTCATGGATCAGAGAGGAGGGGTGGGGGTGAGGAAACAAAGTAAAAAGAGCATTCATCCTTGCAAATGTCCCCTAGAATGGTGAGCCTCAGACAGGGGCACTTGTTAGTTTCACTTCCTTACAGTTCTTCACAGGTGGGAGGCTCAAGTTATCTCCCCAAGGCAAGCCATTATGTATGCTTACAAAAGTGGCAAGATGAGGGTTCAAGCCCCAGAAGCAGATCCAGCATAAATTCCAAATTAACCCTTCCCGGTTCCGCCAGGACCATAGCATTTCCCTACGTACCATTACTATGACAACCAACCATCAGTCCGGATGCTTTATGGGTGCCCTGGCCCCAGCCATAACCCCTAGAACACTGGAACCAGCAGCAGTCATAAATAAAATGCAGAACTAATGATATATCTGCTTCTATGGTTGCTAGACTGTACATGAGTTTTATTTAGAGAGAGTTTTGCAAAAGCCAAGGTGAGATCACCAAGCTTCTGGTACCGAAAAGATTTATTTCATAGAAAGTTTAACTGGACAACACCCTAAAGGGCATAGGAACAATCTGGTATCATGAAAGTAAACTTCAAGTTGGAGTCAGAGGCCACAGTTTAAACACCAGTTCTGGACGGAGGAGCCTGGTGGGCTGCCATCTATGGGATCACACAGAGTTGGACATGACTAAAGCGACTTAGCAGCAGCAGCATTTTAAGGCATCAAGTTCACCCTTCTTTTACCTTCATCTAACGGAGGAAGAAAATTAGCAAGACTGGTTTGACTAGTGTAAATAACAAGGAATTGTACAATTATTTCAGTTAGATCTCTTTCACTGTATTTTTCAGATTAAAATCTTTGACCACCAAAAAAATAAAATAAACACCTGTTCTGCCATCTACTGACTAATGACTTTGGGTGGGGTACTTAGCCCCCAGTCTGTAAAATGGGGTAATATAACTCACCTTGAAGGCTGTTGTAAGAATTAATTGAACAGAATTGTATGAAAGCATTTGACTCAGTGCTAAAACATTAAAGGCCCAAGGGGAGGAAATGACTTGCCCAAGGTCACTTCCTCAAGGTCATACAATGCCAGTATTGTCCTGTTGCCTACAGTGCAGCGTTGTTAAGGTCTGAGAGGCTTCCAGTGCTGGGGAAGCCAGCAGGGCCCTCTGAGACTTCTGCCTCAGTTTCCAGCACTTCAGGGGTGTGGCCCTGGAGGGGGCGTTGAGATACCACCCCAGAGTCTCACTCTCAGGAATTTAATATAGAAAGCACATTAAGACCTGTTTACATGGAAGTGTTGTTTGTAATTATTGTTCCCTATGGGATATTCCCCCACTGCTTCCTCCAATCCTGTTTTAAACTGCTCAGCTAATAGAGTTTTCCTGGCTCCCCTGGGGAGACATTCACAGATTCTAATAGAGACATAATTCAAAAATTGCTTGATATACATGCCCTCAATTTTCCCCAAGAACCACCTAAGTAAAGATCAACAAACATGGAATGCATTCATTGGCCAGATGCAATTAAACATGCATGCTATTAAATGTATGTGCTGCTGTTCAGCCAGGTCTGCATTAAGCTGGAGCAGTGACAGCGTTATCCTAAGATACCACAGAAGCCAAGCGCAATAGAAATGAAGCAGGCTGCTAGATGGGACCCCTGCTTTCAAGTTTCCAGTCCTTTTCAGACAAGACAGTGAGGCTTCAAGGAAAAAAAACACCCTCCATGTCTGGAGTAGCAAGAATCAATGCTGAGGAACTCCAGGAATAATCACTTCCATCTCTCAATGTATAAAGAGGGAGAAGGAAAAGGAAGGCAGAAAGAAGCTGGAGGGCAACATTTCAACAACACAACATTGTGGAAGCAGTTCAGTTCAGCTCAGTCGCTCAGTCATGTCCGACTCTTTATAATTCCATGGACTGCAGCACACCAGGCCTCCCTGTCCATCACCAACTCTCGGAGCTTGCTCAAACTCATGTCCATGAAGTCGGTGATGCCATCCAACCATCTCATCCTCTGTCATCCCCTTCTCCTCCTGCCTTCAATCTTTCCCAGCATCAGGATCTTTTCCAGTGAGTCAGTTCTTTGCATCAGGTGGCCAAAGTATTTGAGTTTCAGCTTCAGCATCAGTCCTTCCAATGAATATTCAGGACTGATTTCCTTTAGGATGGACTGGTTTGATCTCCTTGCAGTCCAGGAGACTCTCAAGAGTCTTCTCCAACACCACAGTTCAAATGCATCAATTCTTCAGCCCTCAGTTTTCTTTATAGTCCAGCTCTCACATCCATACATGACTACTGGAAAAACCATAGCTTTGACTAGACAGACTTTTGTTGGCAACATAATGTCTCTGCTTTTTAATATGCTATCTAGGTTGGTCATAGCTTTTCTTCCAAGAAGCGAGCAACTTCTAATTTCATGGCAGCTGTACCCATCTGTAGTGATTTTGGAACCCAAGAGAATTAAGTCTGTCACTGTTTCCATTGCTTCCCCATCTGTTTGCCATGAAGTGATGGGACCAGATTATAGAAAGAGAGCTCCAGTTCTATATCCCAGTGCAAGCATTTACTTTCTCTGGGACCCTGGGAGAGTCATTTAAGCTTTCTGGAACTTAGTTTGACCAATGGCAAACTGGGAATACAGATATTACCTCTCATGATTGCTGGGAAGATAAAAGGAGATTAACAAATGTGAAAGCACTTAGCATATCCTTACATATAGTAGGAATTCATTAATTTACATAGTAGGAATTCATTAAGCTGTTTTATGTAAATCTTCTCTTCCCTAAAATCTGCATATGGAGAGCCTGGACATGCTTATACATTAAAAAAATAAATGTTGAGCAAATCCTAAACATACTAAAATTAGATTAAAAGAAGTAAACTAGAACATATTAGAAGGAATTTGACTTACCCAAAGCCAATAAACTTAATGAAACTTGGTATCTCAAGAGGAAATTTAATATAAATTGAAGATAGCATAGGTTCAAGGTGACTTTAGAGGAGTTTCTGGAGACTAGATCCATAATTGATTAATAACTAAAAATAGAGAAAGAACTGCCCAAGGTTAGCAAGTGGAAATCCAGCGCCCCTGTTTCCCCACCCCCTCTTTCCACTGTAGAGGAACTGAAGTCCAGAGAATAGAAATGTCCAGCCCTGCAGAGGACACTGAACCGGGGGTCAAGGGATGTATTCTAGTGTTCTTTGCCCTGTGCTGGCTCCCGGGGTCAGGCCAACCCTCCCACACAGTGTCCATTAAAGATGGTGGCAGACTGCCTCCCAGGCACGGTGACCCAGAGCTCAGTTTGTCATGCCACCTCCTCACACAGGAATAGGCAAAAGGGGAACGGAAAGGAGCCACAGGTGCTGCACACCTACTACGTGCTGTGTCCTGGGTGCCTACCTAATCCTTGGCGAAGAACCCGAAAAGTGAGGGTCCTTCACATACAAGGAAATGCCATTGGGCTGGTGACCTAGTTGCAGAAACAACACAACTACTGTGTGACAGGTACAGGATTCAAGCCACACTCCCCGGGGCAGCAGCCACCTTTCCCGCTTCTCCAGCTATACAGATGTGAGCATCTGACCTCACATGGACATGACTTTGAGCACGGTCCGGGAGTGTGTGATGGACAGGGAAGCCGGGGTGCTGCGGTCCATGGGGTCACAATGAGTCGGACACGACTGAGCAGCTGAACGGAACTCACCTCAGCAGGCTCTCAAGCAACACATTCTGATATGAATGGACAGGATTGGGTTTCATCCAGATGGTAAATGCTGAGATTTTACACTTACGTGAAACATTTGAAAGACCCATAAATTCGCCTGTCATCACGTAGCATGAGCTGCCCTCCTGGCTGCCACAGGGACGTTCTGGTTTTTGCTTGGGGGAGGAATCAGTACAGGAACTCTGTGTGTGTCTGGGGAGGGGCGGGGGGAGGTCCTTAGAAAGGGCCGCTGACCAGGAGAGATGCAGCAAGAGGCAGATGGGAGGCAGCTCCGTCCTGATGGTTTTCACCTTCATCATGCAACCTTCGGAGAAGGCAGTGGCCGCCATTCCAGTGCTTTTGCCTGGAGAATCCCATGGACGGAGGAGCCTGGTGGGCTGCAGTCCATGGGGTCGCTGAGGGTCAGACACAACTGAGCGACTTCACTTTCACTTTTCACTTTCATGCATTGGAGAAGGAAATGGCAACCCACTCCAGTGTTCTTGCCTGGAGAATCCCAGGGACGGGAGAGCCTGGGGGGCTGCCGTCTATGGGGTCACACAGAGTCAGACACGACTGAAGCGACTTAGCAGCAGCAGCAGCAGCATGGCTGGAAGCACCCCAGTTCACTCCTGAACCTCCAACACTTGGGGAAGATCTAACACAAAAAACAATCCCAGCCTGGCCCCTCAAGGATGACAGATGGTCCTGTTCCCAGATGGGGAAAAGGCTGAAGTGTTCTCAGCCAGCCACCTCAATTTATCTTCAGGATGATTCTAATTGGAACCCTCGCCTTCCTGCTGCTCGATTTTTCAGAAGTAATTAGAATGCTAATCTATAAGAAATATGTCTATTTAAAAATAAATTAATAATATATGATACATTTTGGCAATGTTGAACAATGTGATTCAAAATTTAAGACACCCATGCTGTCTTAAAGTAAAAAGTTGTATAATAAGCCTGAGACATGTGGCTTATTTTTATTATCCTATAAAGAGACATTATGGGTAAATGTTTTTTTAAGAAGGGCAAAACACAGCCTGAGAGCTGTTCTCTTTTGGAGATCTCCAAGCACTTTCTGAGCTTCAGGACTCCCTCCTGTCATCATAGAGGCTGAAATGGGGACACATCTCCCACCTCCCACTAAGACACAAGATCCCCAGATCAGACAGAAGTAAAGTGGCAACATTAAAAAACATAGTTCAAATCCCACCCTTGTCACTTAATTCCTAAATGTTGTTCAGTCACTAAGCTGGGTCTGACTCTTTGTGACCGCATGGACTGCAGCCAGGCTCCCCTGTGCTTCACTGTCTCCTGAAGTTTGCTCAGATAACCAAGCCCTAAGGACCTCTTTGCAACCCCGTAGACTATAGCCCACCAGGCTCCACTGTTTATGGGGTTTCTCAGGATATGGGGTTTTCCAGTATTTTCAAGAATACTGGAGTGGGTTGCCATTCACTTCTTCAGGGGATCTTTTCAACCCAGAGATAGAACCTGCATCTCCTACTTTGGCAGGTGGACTCTTTACCACTGAGCCAGCTGGGAAACCCCTGATCATTAGGTTACGAATCAAAGGTAAGTGTGCATTTATCACGCTCTGTAAGAGACCCTTGCTGGGGCGAGGGGTACAGAGAGAAATGTGACAACTCTCTCCCAGCCTTTCCCCACTGCACAACATGGTCCCATCACCCATCCACTTACTCAAGCCTGGAAAATCTTCCCTGTCACTGCCCCGTCCTTTTCCCTCATACCCTGTTCACTACATCAGCAAGTCTGGTGGTTTCCTCAGACAGAGAGACTTAAAATCACTTTCTCATGGGTCTCTTTCAAAGTCTGTGTCATCTCTCATCCAGTTATAACACTCTCCCAGCAGGTCTTTCCTCTGCAACTTAAAAAACAAACAGATTAAAAAAAAAAAAAAAAATTTTATATATCACTAAAGGGATGACAGCCAAGTTTGGGTCTTAAGACTTCACCGAATGTTTTCTGTTGCTTTCCCCAAGGGCAAATATTAGTGTGAGATTTGGTCCTGCTGGAGTTACTCTGCTGCATGAGAGGGGAAGAAAGTTTTGGGAGGGAAATGAAAGCAGGAGGAAATAACTGGAGGGAAAGATTCTGAATACCAATGAAATTCTGCCATGCCCAAACATGGTTTTCTGTCAAATGTGGACCATGCAAACTTTGATAAGTAGAGAAAATTCCCTGGGTGCTCCCAGAATACAGGAGGAAATGGTCAAAGCCCCAGAGATGCAGAGAAAAGGGCCTGTGGCAGCTGAAGGAGCTGGGGTTTTTCCTTTCATCCTTGGAGTATAAATTGTGGAGGATACGAACAAACGAACAAAAAGCCCAATGAGACTATTTATGAGGAGCTGCAATAAAACCCACACAGATAATGTATGACAGTGAAGGGGAAATGAACTTTCCCAAACAGAGTGCTACCAACACGCAAGATTAACAATGGCCCCCTCAGACCCCTTGGTGGCATTTCAGGACCTGGCTTTACAGCATTGTTTCAATTCATTGGGATGTAAATAATTGATAACTTGAAGGGACTTGAAAAACCCACTGCAACTGAACACAGATATTTTTTATGACATCAATTACTGGGCTAGTGACTTGATGAGAAAAGGAAAATATTTCAAACCACACTTTAATGATCTCCACCAAGAACCCCTAGTGTTCCAAATGAAACGTGGTCTCTGGGCCTTGATTTTTTTCACTTCCATTTTCCTCCTCATAGGGAATATAAGTTACAGCTGAACAGAAGAGACGGCTAATTATTTTCTTGTCTGTGCTTTTCAGTGGTGGATTGCAGGCTTCCTTATTCTAACAGAGAAGGAAAAGCCTGGGAGAGCAGAGGGCTTGAGGGGAGGTCCCCCGTGTACCCCATCAGGGCCACATGTTACATGACAGAAGTGTTGTGGAGTTAGGCTTGGCAACGAGGACTCCGACTATAGTTGAGGTTGTCATTTGTGACATTACAACACCGGAGCACGTTAAAATGATATGGTAAGCGGTACCATTAAGGCTGTTGAAAGGAAGTCAGAGTTCAAGTATTTGTGCACGAGGTACTTTATGTGGTGATGACTTCTGAATTTATAGTTGTCAGGACGGGAGTAGAAATGTTGATTTGGTCTGAGAACGGGTCTGTTCACGCTTGTGTCTAGTTGATTGTGAAGTCCAGTTCATTTTTCTTTCTTTCTGGCAAAACTCTCACAGGGCAGCTCCTGCTTCATGAGAAAGGTCCAGAACTGCATCTGGAGAGTTATCCAAAAGCCCGGAGGATGCAAAGAAGTGGGAGGTGTGCTGAAGACTCACCAGCACACATGGGTCCTCAGGAAAGAATGCTTTGAGGTAACATCGGGGTGGGGGTGGCGAGGGCCTGGGTATCTCTCAGAATGAAGGCGTGGGCAGTGGGTAAGATGCCGCAACAGTAAGAACAATAAAATCCTCTTCTACAATTCACTGCATACGTTTGTGTCTACTACAAGTCAAAACATATACCTTGAAATATCATTACAGGAAAAGTCTCCTGGAATCGTTATCACTGAGGCAATGAAGGCGTGGGCAGTGGGTAAGATGCCGCAACAGTAAGAACAATAAAATCCTCTTCTACAATTCACTGCATACGTTTGTGTCTACTACAAGTCAAAACATATACCTTGAAATATCATTACAGGAAAAGTCTCCTGGAATCGTTATCACTGAGGCTTGGGTGTGCTTCTCCATTACCCGCACCGCCACTGTTGGCTGGCATTTCTTCTTTTCTTTGGAAAGACCTGAAATAAAAGAATTTTTTTCAGTTAACGAGTTTAGGACTTGAGAGATCTGCCGTACTGCTTGTTCTCAAGTTGAAAAAGATACTCGCTGGCTCCTGGGCCAGAAGCCTGAAACCCTCCTGTTTTAAAGCAATGTAATTCTAAGCTTCCACATCTTGTGAAGAGCTGTTCATTGACTTGGCTCATGAACAGCAGAAAGGAGGGGGCCAGTGAATGGCACCGTGAAGAGAAGAATTCTTTCTCCACCTTCCAGTTTTTTGATACAAATATGCCCTTGTTTCTGTAGTTTCATCTCCTCACCATTCTTCTATGCCTCCCTAATACTAAGTGTCATCTGATGATGTCAAAAAAGCCATAGGATGTAAGATCTTCAAGATGTCAGCAGCAAAATGCTTCTTGTGCCTTCCCTTTTGGTCTATCTTGTAAATGGCACTGTGGAAACTCCAGTCTATTTTTCTGTCTTTCAACACAACTAGGTCTACTTAAGAAAAATGTCCAGATGAAATGTATTGAAATGTTCCTAAAATCCCTCCAAATGAAACTTAATTCACAAGTTGGAAGTAGTTGTGGAATAACTGAGTCTTATCAGATTGAGCCTGTAAGTTCAGTTCACTTGCTCAGTAGTGTCAGACTCTGTGACCCCATGGACTGCAACACGCCAGGCTTCCTTGTCCATCACCAACTCCTGGAGATTGCTCAAACTCATGCCCATCGAGTCAGTGATGCCATCTAACCATCTCATCCTCTGTCGTCCCCTTCTCCTTCTGTCTTCAATCTTTTTCAGCATCAGGGTCTTTTCCAGTGAGTCAGTTCTTCACATTAGGTGGCCAAAGGATTGGGGTTTCAGCTTCAGCATCAGTCCTTCCAATGAATATTCAGGACTGATTTCCTTTAGGATGGACTGATTGTATCTCCTTGCTGTCCAAGGGACTCTCAAGAGTCCTCCAACACCACAGTTCAAAAGCATCAATTCTTTGGTGCTCAGCTTTCTTTCTAGTCCAACTTTCACATCCATACATGACTACTGGAAAAACCATAGCTTTGTCTAGATG
>SJYX01008130.1:10488-86816 GCA_006410675.1 Oreotragus oreotragus | reverse complement strand
ATACATGACTACTGGAAAAACCATAGCTTTGACTAGACGAACCCTTGTTGGTAAGTAATATCTCTGGTTTTTAATATGCTGTCTAGGCTGGTCATAGCTTTTCTTCCAAGGAGCAAGTGTCTTTTAATTTAATGGCTGCAGTCACCATCTGCAGTGATTTTGGAGCCCCCCAAAATAAAGTCTGTCACTGTTTCCATTATTTCCCCATTGATTTGTCATGAAGTGATGGGACAAGATGCTATGATCTTAGTTTTCTGAATGTTGAGTTTTAAGCCACCTTTTTCACTCTCCTCTTTCACTTTCATCAAGAGACTCTTTAGTTCTTCTTCACTTTCTGCCATAAACGTGGTATCATCTGCATATCTGAGGTTACTGATATTTCTCCCGGCAATCTTGATTCTAGCTTGTGCTTCATCTAGCCTGGCATGTCACATGATGTACTCTGCATATAAGTTAAATAATAAGGGTGACAATTTACAGCCTTGGCGTATTCCTTTCCCGATTTGGAACCAGTCACGTCCAGTTCTAACTGTTGCTTCTTGACCTGCACACAGATTTCTCAGGAGGCAGGTCAGGTGGTCTGGTATTTCCATATCTTTAAGAATTTTCCATAGCTTGCTGTGAGCCTGTAAGTATAGGTCAGATTCAGTAATGAAGACTGATCAATGGAGTAGACATTTCATCACAACTGTGTTGATTTCGGACTGCTAATTTATCATTAATAAAGCATTTGGCTAGAAAACAATGTCCATATTTGATGGTCTGGTAACTTTTTTCTCCCATTTTATGCCACAGTAACTGCCCAGTCTTACTGTTATCCATTCTGCATGTGTTAAGTTTTATGGACTGAGTAATGTTAAATGTAGTGTCAAGTATATCTGGAAACCAGTTGGGAGGGTTTAGAGGGAAATGAGAGCTGTGTGGTGTATGCCAGCCTTGCTTGCTGTTTTACTGGGTATTGATCCCTTTTTACACACTGATTTAGCATCCTGAATTACAATGCAGTGTTAAATTCAAACACCAGTCGAGAGCTTCTACCTCAAAGGTTGTGCTAAGTCACAGCCATTTTTGACTTGATGGTCTCTGCCTCCCTGCAGTGGGTGCTTTATTAGAACTGTTCCTTTTAGAAATTGCAGTCAGCCTGCAGCGGTGGACACATAGTGCTTTATAAGCATCTGGAGTGCTAGGACACAAGGAGTGGTTTGTATGACAAAAATATTCACAAAATAACCGCCTGAGGTCATTCAGTCCAATCTGCTGCCCCCGGCGGGGGGGGGGAGGGGGAACTGCATGTGGAACACTCTGTAAAATCTTCAGGAAAGGGGGTTCCACAGACTTCCTGGATAGCAAAATTCACTGTACAACAACATTCCCTAGTGCCTCTTCAAAGCCCCTAATTTCATGCTCATTTCCATTTCTCCCAAATGAAGGGGTATCAAAATCCTCCGTGGTCTACCACAGGAGGACGTGGAGTATAGTCTATTGGCTGGTCCCATTACTCCATGGGAAATAGATGGGGAAACAGTGATAGACTTTATTCCTGGGGGCTCCAGAATCACTGCAGATGGTGACTGCAGCCATGAAATTAAAAGATGCTTGCTCCCTGGAAGAAAAGCTATGATCAACCTAGACAGCATATTAAAAACCAGAGACATTACTTACCAACAAAGGTCCATCTAGTCAAGGCTATGGTTTTTCCAGTAGTCATGTATGGATGTGAGAGTTGGACTAGAAAGAAAGCTGAGCACTGAAAAATTGATGCTTTTGAACTGTGGTGTTGGAGAAGACTCTTGAGAGTCCCCTGGACTGCAAGGAGATCCAACCAATCCATCCTAAAGAAAATCAGTCCTGAATATTCATTGGAAGGACTGATGCTGAAGCTGAAACTCCAATCCTTTGGCCACCTAATGAGAAGAACTGACTCACTGGAAAAGACCCTGATGCTAGGAAAGATTGAAAGCAGGAGGAGAAGGGGACAACAGAAGATGAGATGGTTAGATGGCATCACTGACTTGATGGGCATGAGTTTGCGCAATCTCCAGGAGTTGGTGATGGACAAGGAAGCCTGGTGTGTTGCAGTCCATAGGGTCCAAAAAGTCAGACACAACTGAGCGACTGAACTGAACTGAATTGAAATTTTTAATTAGGTATAATGCATTACACCTCAGGTATTATTTATACAGCTTCTATTTGTTGCATCTGCACCAGGGCTATTTTTGTGAATGAAATTTGTCTGAACACCATACTAGAACTGTTTTGCTTTTTTTTTTTTTTTAGAATCAGGCAAAATGGATTGAGTTCTAGAGTCTCTTTTTAATAGATGTCAGTTGCCAGTATTGTAAAATACATACTATACTCCTATGATATTTAATATTAACACATAGGAAAGGAGAGAGAAAGGGGAAAGGAAGGTAGGGTGGAGAGAAGGAAGAAAGGGAGGGAGGGAGGAAGGGAGGAAAGTGTTTGTCCAGTGATTTTAAGTCTGCATGAAACTTACTCCCAGATTTCCCAAGGCTGCTGTGACGTCATCTCACTTCTCACTGCTCATCACTAAGAGACTGAAGGGAAAGGGGAAGGAGCAGACAGCTGAGGGGCCGCAGTTGGTTTCTGTTCCATGCAGGTGAGAGGTGATTCCTCCATTGCTGGGTCTAGATTCCAGGAGGACACAGTGCAAGGAGGATCCAGCAAAAGAGAATATGATTTCTTCATGGCAATCTAAGATGATTCCTTTCTTGCTCACCTTTCCTTTCAATGCTTTGGGCAAATCTATTAATCCTTCCCATACAGTGGGAGAAGAACAAGAGACAAACCCAGGTTGAGACCAAAATGAGATAAAGGTGTGGATTTTCCCTTTGCTGCTGCTGCTGCTGCTAAGTCGCTTCAGTCGTATCAGACCCTGTGCGACCCCAGAGACGGCAGCCCACCAGGCTCCCCTTTCCCTGGGATTCTCCAGGCAAGAACACTGAAGTGGGTTGCCATTTCCTTCTCCAATGCATAAAAGGGAAAAGTGAAAGTGAAGTCGCTCAGTCGTGTCCAACTCTTAGCGACCTCATGGACCGCAGCCTACCGGGCTCCTCCGTCCACGGGATTTCCCAGGCAAGAGCACTGGAGTGGGGTGCCATTGCCTTCTTCAGATTTTCCCGTTATCAGTATGAAAATATATAGGTTTCCAAAATGAAAGAATTTAATTATATCTGGAATCACCATGTATCTACTCTATTTATCAAAATGCAATGATTCATCAGGTTTTATAAAGAGTTAAACATTGAACCTCAAACAAGTTAAACATAAATTTTTCTTTCAATCAGATGACTAACTCACTGAACTATGCATTTTATACAATTACCACTTTTAATCCTCACGTAATGGCTTAGGCACTCATCCTAAATGTTCCTAAATGTTTGTGGTGTGGCAGCATCGCCTGGGAACTTGGTGGAGATGTTACAAATTCTCAGGCCCCATCCCAAACCTACTGAATCAGACACTGGAGGCAAGACCAACCATCCAGATTCTAACAAGCCCTCTGGGTGACTCTGATGCACACTACAGTTGAGAACCACTGGGTTAAGGAGTATTTCCATTTTAGAGGTAGAAAAACTGAGGCAGAAAGAGTTAAAGCAGTTTTCCCAGCACCTCACAATTAGAAAGTGATCGAGGCTACATGACTCCAACCACTAGGATATACTCTTAACCACTAGGGTGTGCTGTGTGGGAGACCTCAGTTTACTTGGGAAGCCAGTGTCAAGAAAATAGATAAATGAGACATATTACTCAAGAGGAAGAATTTAGATTAAAAAAATAATAGTAATAACTAGCAACAAACAGCTTTATGGCTTAAGACATGTCTTCCTTGGGTGAATTTCTATCTATAAAATACTTTAACTGGAAAAGTTACAACTCAGAATGTTAAAGTCAAATGTCAGGTAGGAGCTGGGGGAAAACGGCTGGAATCAAAAGATCCAGTGAGTGAACAGCTCCTGCCCCATGTCAAGGAGATGACCGCTGGACTCAGTGCCATTACAACAATGCTACACCCAAATTCTCTCAAGAGATGCAAGGAATTCACATCTGTGAGTGAAATCTTGCAACTTTCAAACATTAGCTACTAACTCATAGATTTTCAAAAAACCATGTAAATTGTTTTTTGAACATGGATTTTTGCTTACAGGTTACCATTTTGCAACCTGTCACTGAGAAATTTTCATAACATCTAATGAAGAGAGATCAAAAGGCTGAAGGGAAATTAAAAATATATGTGGGGAGCAGCATGGGAAATTAAACTCAGATAACAGAGCTAAGTGATCACATATCAAAAATGTGCTGAAACCTGACAATTGTGTCATAGCGGCCAGTCTTATGAATCTGCGTTTGGGACAGAGTTTCATAAAACCGCCGTGTCTGTACAACTTTCATGGAGAGCTTGTAACTGCAAACCATGGTTTCACAAGCACTCATGAAAGAGTGTTTGGAAATGACCTTTTGAGGCATAGGTCAAGGGTTTAAAAGGGAGCCATTTTCAATTCTCATTGAGAAAGCCACTCTGTGGGCTGAAAAACATTCAGAGGAAGCAGGTTTGGAAAGGTTGCTGCAAAATCCATCTCAACTGTGAGCAGAAGTGATTTTAACGCAGTGATTTTAACTGGAAGCAGTTCAAAGTTGTTTTTTCCATTGTGAACAGCATTCGAGTGCTCTGTGAAGGCAAGTATTACTTTTTTCTTGGCCCACTGCACTTCAGTAATGGCTCTCACCCACTGAAGGCACAACAGTCAGACTCAGGAAGTTATGCACAGCACATCAGGGACAGCAGAGGAGAAAGGAGGTCATATGGTAAGTGTGGAGTGGAGAAATTTGGGGGTGGAGATGCTGTGCATGTGAACACCAGCCAAGACAGGGAACATCTGGAAAACCTGCTCTGTATTATGTGGTCATTCCACAGACTTTTCCAAGGAGTCACATAAGGAGAATATTACATTTTAATTAGAGTTGGGATTTATCCAGAGTAAAGGCGGGGGGGTGGGGGGGGTGGGGAAGAGGATGGTTTGGTGAACAGGCTGCATTTTCATTTGGCTGGGCCCACGAATTGCAATTAACCACTTAGCTCCCTCTAGACCTGCTCTACCCAATCCACAGGTCGGTGATTTAATGCAACATCTCACTAGGTGCTTGTCCAGCCCTAACCTGTAAAAGAAGAAGCAGTGTGGGAGTGGGGTGTGGGTTAAAGAAATGAGCCAAACACTGGACAGGTCCACGAGGAAAGCGTCAGAAAGCTAAGGCAATATCTATCTCGCCATTCCTTTCTCATTTTTGTCACATGGCAGGTTTATCAGTTATTCTCCAATAATAAGAGGGTAAGAGGGGAAAGAATGGACACAAAAATATGATGATGAATGCCATTTCTTTAAAACAGTATTATTCCATTTTATTTTATGAGAAAATACAAGTACTATGCCAAGATATAAAATAGTCCATAAGCCTTCAAGCCTACTTAATAGAAATTTGATGCTAATAATTTATCAGTTTTTTTA
Organism: Oreotragus oreotragus; assembly: GCA_006410675.1. Taxonomy (NCBI): domain Eukaryota; kingdom Metazoa; phylum Chordata; class Mammalia; order Artiodactyla; family Bovidae; genus Oreotragus; species Oreotragus oreotragus. Next base: position 81,291 of record SJYX01008130.1, on the reverse strand, counting down.
GTTAAGTAACTAACAAATTTAATTGATCTAATATTAATAAAAAGAAATGAAATAAGTATTTATCAGTACCTTGTTGTTGTTTACAAAGTCATCACTATACACTTATTGAATGTACACTACACTGTGGGTACTGTCCTAAACTCCTCAACCCCTCCACTCAGGGAACTAACAGGCAAGAAAGAAGGACAAGGCGTAGGAGAGCCTTGAGACATTAATAACAATATAAGACAATGATCTAGATGACGGCAGTCAGTAAATTGCCAATCTAATGCCTCAGAAAGAAGCATCATGGGCTCCAGGGGTCAAGAAAGCAGAAGGGGCTTCCTGGGAGAAGTAGCGTTTGTCTGGACCTTGAAGGTTGGGTAGAATCTGAATGAGTGGCGAGGAGGAGGATCAAACAGAGAGCAGAGAGAGCGTCCTGAGCAAATGCCCAGGGAGTGTTCAGTGAGCAAACCAGAGTGGCTGGAAGAGTCTTCTGGGGGCAAAACAGAGAAAGTAACATTTGAAAGAAGCCAGTGACCAGATCGTATAAGGCATTGAGGATGCCCTGTATACAGTGCTATATAGGAGTGTAGAGGACCTTGTTTGAGGAGGGATCCCTGGTGTAAAGAAGAAACATTTGTAAGTGAAAAGGGCCCAGAAAGAGTAGCTTAGTATTTCAGGAGTACACATACTAAATATACCCCAGGAGTCACAAAAGTAGGAGGATACTACTTCCAAATGTGGAAGAAACATTTTCTTCTTGAATGGTATCTCTGTGGCATATGACAGTTTGGACATGATATCCACTGTGATTTCTGTTTCCTTTCCTTTATACCCCAGGCCTCAAATTGTTATGCCCTCTGAAATACTCTAAATTCCTGACCCTGTGCATTACTGACCCCATGCCAACAACATGTCAACTCCTTTGCTCTCATCTTTCAGCATATCTTCTCCAGACTATATTTCACACTTGTACATGAATTACAGACTTTCCAAAAGTTGGAGAAATCTCACAAAGAAGGGACATGGCCTCTGATTCTTGGAATCACCCTCCCCTTATCCTCTTCCAGCTGCTGCACATACACATACTGCTTGATTATATTTAATAAGAAAACACAGAATGTTTCCCAATTTAGAACATAACCCTGCATGCTACTCCCTCTAGTCTAACCAGAAATCCCATTCTCCTTCTCCTCTAACTTAATAAACCAAATCTAATTGGAGAATAATTGTAAAATACACTGATGTGCAATTTGTTTCACTAACCCAATAATTAATTAATATGCTACTTATGGTTTGGAAGAGCTCTTAAAACACAGCACAAATTCCACTAGATGAAGGAGGATATCAAAGACATAAACCAGGGGCAGCATCTTTACACAAGACAGACCAGGAGAAAAAGACAAGAGAAAGAGAGAGAGAAACAAGATCTATTTGGCCTTTTTGAATCCATGGTGAGATTTGTTTTACCCCATCTGAGGATTCTCTTCTTGCCCTTTTTATAAGTGAGGTAGGTTGTGTGTTTTGCAGATGAATTGGCAACAATATTCACACAGCTGAATCCAGCTGGTAGATGGACTTTCTAATGTTTAAACTTTTCAACTACCAGATGCTTGCAGGTGAGAGAATGGTCCTCATTAATGGAACCCTCTCCTATTGACTCCTGGTTGGTTTGAAACACACTCTGCGCTTGCCTATGTCATACACAACTCCTAGCCTCTTTTGCCTTTACACAATTGTAGCTTGCTTCAGACAATGCCTCGGATTTCCCCTTTCATTGTTTAAAATGTGCAGGGCACATAAATTGCTCTGGAGATTTCATTTTAAAATAATTAAAGTCTTGTCTTCTATTTGCCATTGGAGAAGTAAGAGCTGAAGCTAAATCAAGCTCTTTGTAATTACTGCAATGCACAAGTATTAAATAATCACTAAATCAACCAGATCTTTAAAAATTGTTTCTTTTTGGACAATTTTAACTTATTGTTCATAGCTGGTACAAGATTCTGAGTGACATCAGGCAAAGGACCACCAAAGCTGAAGGATATTATCTTATTTTAATCCTTTCAGCTGTCTTATACAATTGGCTTTTATCTTTGGCAGTGTAACGAACTCTCCTTTACAGTACCCACTGCCCAGGGAGCTATGTATTTCTCATCCAAGGCTGGTAGAACCCCAGATGGTCCAAAATGGTCAGTGTCCCTACAGCCTCTCCTTCACAAGGCTCCTGGCAGCCTGTTTTTTAATCAAATCCTTTCCTTTGGCAAAGCATGCTTCAAGCATGTCCCCAGCTTGGTCTGGGCGTGCCTGTGCCAGAACCCCATTTTCCTGGAGACCTCATGTTTACACAGCAACACAGTTCGCTTTGGCAGGCAGGCTGGCCCCACACATTGACGAATGAGGGCTCAAAACCTACCAGTGCAGCTGATTTCTAATCTGAAACTTATACGGAGAAAAGAGTAAATGGGCTACAGCGTGGTTCTCCGCCAAGGTCTGCATACGAGCACCGCTTTATATTTTTATTGCCCTTAATGTGAGGTTTGAGATTCCGCTGAGACTTGCCTCGTCTTATAAAAAGTAACTAATCAATTATCTCCCTATTGTCTGCAACAAAGGATGTGGCACACTGTCATTGTGTTTTTACTCCACATTTCTTTCACACAGGATGTTACGTAGAGAGGGTAGAGGCTTTCTGCTCACATGCAGCAGTTAACTATTCAAATCTCTCTCTTCAGCATGTCACCTAACCCTTTCTATCTCATGTTAGAAATCTCGTGATCTTGGCAAAGAGATCAATTTTTATGCAAGCTTACTTTTTAGGAACACAGACCGATGTTGAGAAATTCCTTTTTTTCTTTCGAAAAAAGAAAGGTAAAAAAGCACACGGTGTTTTGTTTTTTTACGGTCATGGGGTTTCCTTAACAAAGAAAATTGGCCAAGCCAAATACTCTGGGCTCATCCCGCGTCAATTCATGAAAGGAATGCTGATTAGGAAATTCCATTTTATTATATGAAGCCATATTGGACAAAGATAAGACAAACTTGCTTAACTGAATTACTATTTCAAGACTGGAGGAATTTCCAAACTGCAGAAAACTGAAAGGAGCGACTCCCTTCCTCTCTAACTCTTTGAGTTCTGAACTGTACATCTTTAGTGTTACTGTCATCATGCAGATTTAAACTGTCTAGATTCTAAAAGGAAATATTTCCTCATTCTGTAGGAACCTCATCATGGCACACTATGTGTACAGATTTTTTAAGATGATTGTGGTGATAAGGCTAATAGATGCATCCAACATTAGAAAGCATCAGACAACCTCATGAAACAGATAAAAACAGATTACAGACTTTCTACAGGTCATTGTCATGGAGACGAAAATATGCATTTGGCAGAATGTTTGTGTAATAAATGTTTATTGATGTGATGATAATGTTCACATAATATAGTGACTCTCAAAAGAGGCAAAAGAGGCACCTGGGGTTGTATTAAAAGTGCAGAGTCCTGAGCCCATCCCCAGAAATGACAGTTCAGTAGTCATGGAATGGGGCCTGGGAGTTGGCAATTTTGACCAACACCCCAGGTAATTTTGATATAGTTAGTCTGTGGGACACACTTTGAAAAACTATTGCCATAGGACATCCATTGTGAAGAAAGTAGCATTTATTCCAGTAAGTCAAGAAGCACTTCACAAAGCTGTAGGCTGACAAATGCTCTCTGAAGAACAGAAGGAACTTTGCCAACCTGGAAAAAAGGACGTTCTGTTCATTTGCTCATTCACTCATCCCTTAACTCATTCTTTAAAATCCACAGAGTACCTATTACAACGCATTTCTTCGCTTGCCAGGCCCTGTTGTTCCTCTGGGGGCCCCAAGCATAAACAGGGCTTAGCGAATAGGGAAGTCCATTGTCAGAAAGAGGATCATCAGATGCAGAAAAGTATTTATTTCCCACTTGAATTTTTCTTTGAGGCCACAAGCAAATGGTTCTTCCTTCCAAAAAGGCCTCACACAAGCACTGTGCTCTACTGCTGGCTGTCACCATTCAGACTACCCTTTGATTCTGGAGGTGTCCATGGCTGGCTCTGAGTCTGAGCCTGCATCACTCTACAGTAAGGCTGGACCCTCTTTGTTTCGATGACAGAGGTGGAGCATGAAAATCAATTTAACACCAACTTGGGCAAAGTGGGGAATGGCTGTGGTTCTACTGAGAATAAATATAACTCATTTTGAAAACATATCACCTTTTCTCCTCAAGCTGAAGGACAGGCCAATTAAATTGAGCCTTTAAAGTAGGCTGCATCCCAAATTCCTTAGAATTGTATGAAAATTACTCACATTTAATACCACCATATGTGGTATAGGTCTCGTGAAATCTCTGATACAAGATTTCATAAATTCAAAAATGGTAGAACATACATTGCCAGCTAGTACAGGAGAAGTGGAAACTGGTCTCCTTATTCCAACCCTTGAAGCCCTGACTTAATATAGTTCCTGGAGGTAGCATCTATTGATTATGCTTGGAAACTTTCAACTCAATTTTATATCGTTCTATAGGTTTTTTTCAGACCAAATTTCCTGCAGAAAATAACTGAAAACGTTGGATAAAATATTAACCAAAAAGTCTCCTAATTGAATGACAAATCTGACAAGACTCTAAGGAACTACCAGGCCAAAATCTAAGGGAAAGAGGGAAGCTAGAGAGGAAAATAAGACCTGAGCACCACAGATGCTTTTATCCAAGAGGCATTTGCTAAGTTTTGTTGATCTCCTGCAGAGGAAGACAGAAGCCACAGCGTAGGGCCAATGCAAGAGAGGAGCCTAAGAAAGAAGCCTTCCCTCCATTAAACGAAGCCCATCCTCAGAGTACGTATCAGTCAGAAGTAAACTAGCCTCCACTACACACATAGGTGAAGAAGGGAAGACAAGTAGGAGGCAAAGAAGGAAATCCATCCCTGTGGTATTACCAGCTCTCGTGTGGATTGCAACTGGGTTTGCCTTGTCTGGAGGTTCCAGAGAACCTCAAACTCTGAATTTGATTAAAGATGGTCTGGACTGGTAATGCCCACAAGCGCCAGGCAGACGCAAAGCCTCTATAAAGGACTATGCCTCCATGACAAGCCCACAGACAATGTTTCAAAAACAATTAATATACACACACAAGCTATCAGATATACCAGCGCAAAGCACCACAAGCAAATTTGTTCTTTGCTGGGATGCCCCAAACTGCTCCAGGAGAGAAGAATCACTAGGAGAGAAGGAGACCCTTGGAGCAGGGGTCCTCAGCCTCCAGGACCTAATGTCTGATAATCTGAGGTGGAGCTGATATATTAATAATAGAGATAAAGTGCACAAGAAATGTAACACATGTGAATCATCCTGGAACCATCCCTCAACCCCTAGTCCATGGAGAAATTGTCTTCCACGAAACCGGTCCCTGGTTCCAAAAAGATTGGGGACCACTGCTCTGCAGGAAATCTCCAAAGCAGGTACCCTTTAATCCATTTAATAGGTGATCAAAAGTCTTTGTGGCTATAAGAGTTGGAAATACCTGCTTAGGTACTTAAGAAAATCGAAACATTGGATTTCTTAATTACATGACTCAGAGTGACACTCCACTTCCTGACAATTAAGAAGCCTAATGGAGTAAAAATCATCATTTCCTTCAGGTAAGAATCAGATCTACTTATAAACAAACTTTTTATACTTGGAATTCAAAAAGCACATAGTTTATTTTAGAATCTAAAACAATGACAAGAGGAGGGATTTAGTATCTTTATTCATTCTTGAAGATGAAAACTGAGATGTGAAACTGAATCCCAGGGGACAACGAGGTCAGAGACAGCACTAAGAAGTGGCCTATGTTCTCAGGATCCTATATGGCAGACCACCTTAGTCCAAGTGCTATAATCCATCAGGCCTTTGGGTTTCGTTCATGTGTTTTAGATTCAAAAAGTGTATTCTGCCAGAATTCTTTGCCCTTAATTTTTAAAACCATGTGTGTTTTAGGGTCAATTTAATCTGCATGTTTCCTATTTTCTTATAATTAAACTATCAAAATATTGTCCTTTAAAAACTATTTGATGTCTCCAAAATCTTCTGAGCCCTTTGAATAAGCTTCTTAAAAGGGTTTTTATCCCACTTAAAAACAGAAGTTGCACTGTGTTATGGGTGACCTGATGCAAAAACCAAGAAACCCCTTTAAATTCCAAAATCCTTGAAGTTGGAATAATTTTTGAACTTGGAGAAAATGAGTTCACTCACTGCTGAAATTTCTATGTTGCTAAAGAAGACATTTGGAGCAAAGATGAGTCCCTTAAGAGGGGAAATCAGAGCAGCAGGAGAAACTGGAGGTACGTGAATTTAGCTAAGGCCCCTGAGGAATAGCTGGAGCCTAACTTGTCACACTGCCATCCATAGAGCAAGGGAAAACTTGACTGCACATCAAATGTTTGACAGGACTAAAGAGAAATATGATGTCCATATGAAATAATATTTGCTCACAGTGCTAAGAAAACAATGGAATATAAATGTATGGATTTCAGCACATCCAAGTTGCTCTCTAGTATAATTTTCTACTGTTGGCAGCCCACGGAGAGCTCTTAATAAGTTTACTAAAGTTGAATAATTAATTCCTCATAAAGGATAAATAGGATCTGTTATTCTAACACTAATTCCTGTTATTCCTGTTACGGAACTGGAAAACTGCAGTGGTGGGGCCAGTGGCTGTAGAAGGCCTTTTGTAGAAGGCTATGGAGAGCAAGTCAGGAACGTGAGCGGGGCTCTGTAGAAAATTCTCTCCCCTGCTCTGCTGGTGTTGACAAGAGCTCGATAGCTGGGCAGCAGCAAGCATGCCAGTGCTGGGGACAAGCTCTCCAGCCATGCTCCAGGGTGCGTTCAGCAGGCATTTCCAGGGAACTCATAAATACTTCTCTTCTGAGCAGTTCCCAGCTCTTGGAGAGTGTGGGCTCATTATCACCAACCATCAAATACTGAGCAGACAGGATGCAGGGGTTTCCCCACCAGGGGAGCTGGCACACGAGCTCTGAGGAAAACGGAGCTGAGTCCATTTCCTGCAATTGTTAAAGAAGGATGACGGCCTGGCTTTTGGGTATTCAGAGTCCTGTGTGCATTACTGTTCTCATGTGACTCTAGGACCTCAGTATAGGATCTGAGGTCTTCATCTTCTACAGAGAAATCCCCTCTGCTTAGGTACCCAGGAGAATAAATTATTTTGTTCTATTAGAGTTAATAAAAATTTATAGAGTGCTTCACAGTTTGCAAAGCCCTGACATGGAGATTAAATGTCTTATTTGATAATGTTTTTTATTTTAATCACAACAGCAACAGTAATAGTAACAATAACAAGCATTATTAGAATCAGTAAGTTTAGCTAAGTTGCAGGATATAGAGTTCATATATAAAAATCTACTGTATTTCCATATGTTAACAACAAACAATTTGACTTCATAGCTTGTTGAGGTACAGTTGACATAAATAAGCTACACATACTTAAAGTGTACAATTTGATGTTTCATATATGCATACACTCATGAAACCATAACCCCAATCAAGAAAATGAACTTATCCATTGCCCACAAAATTTTCTCCAATCCTTGGTAATCCCTCTCTCTCTCCCCTCCATGCCCTTTCTTCACCCTCATCTGCTTTCTGGCACTACTGATTGGTTTGCATTTTCTAGATTTTCATGTATATGAAATTATAGAATATGAAGTCTTCTTGGTCTGGTTTCTTTCACTCAGCATTTTATTTTGAGGTGCCTTCATGTTCCTAGAGGTGCTTTGAGCTTCCTCGATCTGTAGCATTATAATTTTCACCAAATTTGAAAATTTGTCCAGTTTTTAATTTCTTTAAATACTTTTCATGATCCTCTCTCTCCCCTCCCCTTCAAGGAATCTATAACACACAACTTAGGACATATTGGGTCGGCCAGAAATTTCATTCATATTTTTCTGTACGATGGTATGAAAAACCCCAAACAAACTTTTTGGCCAATGCAATATATTAGGACTCACAGCTCACTTATGCTCCCTTTTGTGGGTTTATTTTCTGCAGTCTTTTTTTTTTTTAATCTCTGCATTTCATTTTGCTCTGCAGTTTCTATTGCTTCAAATCTACTGATTTTTTTTCTGCTTTGGTGTTCAATCTGTCACTAATCCCATCAAATACATTTCTTGACACAAACATCATAGTTTTCATCACTAAAGTTAAATTTAGTTCTTTTTTTTATATTGTGCATGTCACTACTTAACATTTTCCATCTTTCCTCTAGTATCTTGGACATACAGAATACAGTTAGGAATTCTCTTAATGTCCTTGTCCACTAATTCTATCATCTGAGTAATTTCTGGGTCATTTTCAATTGAATGAATTTTCCCAGAAGTATAGATCACAATTTTCTGATTCTTTATATATCTAGTCATTTTTACATTGGACGCCATACAATGTGAATTTTTTACCTCCTTGAGTGCTGGATTTTGTTTTCCCAAATATTCCTGAGTTTAGTTGTGGAGTGGACTTATGTTACCGGGAAACATTACTTTTGATCCCTTTGAGTATTGTGGTTAGGTTTTGTAGAACCAAAGCAGCATTTAGCCTAAAGCTTATGAATTTTTTGAGGTTTTTCTACTCTCACTGGTAGGAACAATAACTGTTCTTGGCTCTGTGCAAGCTCTAAGTATTGTTTACTTTAAACTTTGTGAGTGATTCTTTCCCTGGCCGCTGGTAGTTTCTTCTCCAGCATGCACTGATTTGCACTCGCTTAAAGACTCTAGGGGACTCTGCAGACCTCTGAATTCTCTCTCATTGCAGTTCTATTCCCTCCAGTACCCTGACCTGCAAACTCTAGCCAGCTCGGCCTCCTGGAACGTCTAACGGTATGTTCTCAGCTCCAGGAAACTGCAGGGCTCTGCCGGAGTTGCTGCCTCTCTACTATGGGTTGGACACACTCTCCAGGAGATGGGTGAGGCAATCATAAGGCTTAATTAGTTTTTTTTTTTTTTCCCATCACTAAAAAATCACTGTCTTTTCTGGCCTGATGTCCCATGACTTGAAAACCTTTGTTTGATCTATTTTGTTCAGCATTTTAATTCTTTTAGTAAGAGACTATATCTCTGTTACTCCATCTTGGTTGAAAATGAGTTTCATAACTGGAAACTGAAATTAAAAAGAAATACTTTGTTTACAATAACATCAAAACCTAAATGGGAAAGAAACTTAAAAAAAAAAGAGTGGATATATGTATGTGTATAACTGATTCACTTTGCTGCACAGCAGAAACTAACACAATATTGTAAATCAACTATACTCCAATAAAAATTAATCTGTATATATATATATATATACACACATACACACACACACACATATATATATTTCAGGGAAAAAATACAATGTGTATAAAACCTGTATACTAAAAATTAAAAAACATTTCTGAGAGGAATTAAAAATGGACCTAGATAAATGGAGAAATGAACTGAGTTTGTTTATCAGAATACACAATACTGATAAGATATCAATTCTCCCAAGACTGATCTATTGACTCAGTACAATTTCAACCAAATCCCAGCAGGATTTTCTTTTGTAAAAATTGATAAATGGATTTTATAATTTATATGGAAATACAAATGAAGATCTAGGCAGTTGAGTTATTCTGAAAAAAAGAGAAAATTTGAAGTAATTATGCTACCCAATTTTAAGACTTAGTAAAACTATAATAGTAAAGATGTTGTGGTATTAATATTGGAGTGAATAAAGATCAATGAAATAGTATATAGAGTCCAGAAATAGACCCTGATATCCAAAGTCTATTGATTTTCAACAAAGGTACCAAGGTAATTCAGGATAGCCTTTTCCATTAAAAAAAAAAAAAGTGCTTGAAGAATTGATTATATGGAAAAAAAAATCCTAGACCCTTACCTCACACCATGTAAAAAATTAACTCAAAATGTATCACTTAAATATAATATTTAAAACTACAAAAACTTCTAACTAAAATAAAATGTAGGAAAAAACTTTTTATTTAAATTATGAAAATATTTCTTAGGAGACACAAAAATAAATGAACCACAAAAGAACAACTATTATAAACTAATCTTTATGAAAATCTAAACTGTAATAAGGAGCCTGACATTTTGATGTTTCATTTTTACTGCTGACATCTTTCAAACCCCAAAATTCCACCTTCCCTTTCTGCCCCACGTCTGGGCTAGTTGATAAAAAATTCGAGGTGCTCCCACCTTTGTTGCCAAGTTCAAACAGGCAAGTTCAAAATAGGCAAGGCCTGGCTCTCATACACAGGAATCCTCACTCAACCCCACTCCCTAATTACAATAAAAGTAAAACCTTTTCCCTGTTTTTTCAAGCCATTTTTGGACATTTTTAGGTGCCTGCCCTGCTCTCCCCAGAAAGTCTCATTGTTGAGTAATAAACCTTTTCATACCTTCTTGATGCATGTGTTGAATCAAAGTCTCAACAACTAAATCAAACTTGACGGGGAGGAACCCATCCTGTTTCCATGAGATAACAACAGAAAAACTTTCACACTTCAAAAGACACTATTAAAGAAAATGAAAAGGCAAGTGATAGGCCAGGAGGAAATATTTGCAAACATATGTCTATAAGGGGCATTTATCTAGAATATATAAAAGAACTCTTATACCTTAACAATAGGAAAACAAACAACTTTACTTTTAAAACCAACAAAAGATTTGAACAGATTCTTCACCAGAAGGTGTACAAATGACAGTCATATGAAAATATGATGAACATCATTCATCATTAGGGAAATGCATATCAAAACAATGAGATATCACTTCACATTCACTAGATTAACAAAATTACAAAGACTGACGATACTGAGTGCTGCTGAGGATGTGGAAAAATTGGAGATTTTCATCCATGACTAGTGGAAATACAAAATGAATTGTATAGTCACTTTAGAAAGCAATTTGGCAGTTTCTTACAAATTAAACATGGACTTACTATACAATCTAGCAACCTCACTTTTAGGTATTTACCCAGCAAAAATGAAAACATATTCATACAAAGATTTATACTCAAATGATTATAGTAACTTTGTTCATAATAACCAGAAACTGGAAACAAGCCAAATGCCCCCCAACTAGTCAATGGCTACACAAAATGTTGTGTGTCCACAAAATGAAATATTACTCAGCAGTAAAAAGGAACTGCTGATACATGCAACACTGTAGATGCACATTAAAAGCATTATGCCACATGAAAGAAGCCAGATTCAAAAGAGATATGCTACATGATTCCATTTATATAAAATTCTACAAAAGACTAAAGCAGGGATATGGGAGGATTTATTGGCAATAAGACACAATAGAATGGGTAACAGAAATGCCCTGTAACATCACTGTAGTATCAATGATATAACTACATATACTTGTCAAAACACATCAAATGAGAAGTTCTTGCAAATTATTTACTGGCTTAAATCTGATTCTTCCAGAGGAACCTCAGTCCCTCACAAAAGTGATGAACCCAATAGCAGAGCTTCAAAGCCTTGTGAACCTGAAGTTGTGGGCAGGGGCCTGAAGTTTTAGGGAGAACAAGATGGCAGAGGTGTAGGTGGACATGGAGTACATCGCTCTCCGCAGACACATCCGGAATACACCTTCAGACACAGTAGGGCATGCAGAACACCAGCTGAGAGCAGACAGGAGTACCTGACCAGTGGGAAAGAACCACGCAAACTCGAGGTCAAGCCTTGAGCGTTAGGAGTGGAAGCGCTGACAACCTTAGACTAGCCGAGAACTAACCCGAGGAGTATCAGATAGTAAGAACTCACACAAACGAAACCACGTGAACATAAGACCCAGCAGCACCCAGCCACTAGCAGCACCCTCTGCAGGATGTCTCATCCAAACAACAAACAAAACAAAAATACAAACCAAATCATCAGCAGACAGAATTACCACCTCACTCAGCCTTGCCCGTCAGAGGAAAAACAAACAAACAAAAACTCAGCACAAATCTCACCCTACGCAAAGCTTACACAAATCACTGGACCAACCTTAGGAGAGCAGAAGCCAAAAGGAGGAAAGAATTCAACTTTCTTCAAGGAAAAACAAAACAAAAATACAAACCAAATCATCAGCAGACAGAATTACCACCTCACTCAGCCTTGCCCGTCAGAGGAAAAACAAACAAACAAAAACTCAGCACAAATCTCACCCTACGCAAAGCTTACACAAATCACTGGACCAACCTTAGGAGAGCAGAAGCCAAAAGGAGGAAAGAATTCAACTTTCTTCAAGGAGAGAATTCAACTTTCCTTGAAGCCTGGCAAAAGGAGACCTCAAACACCATAAGTTAAAAAAAAAAAAAAATAGTGAAAATGCAGAGAAATACTACACAAATGAAGGAACAAACTAGAAACACAGAAATCCAAATAAATGAAGAGCAAATAGGCAAACTGCCTGAAAAAGAAATCAGAATAATGATAGTAAAGATGATTTTTTTAAAAACCTTGAAAACAAAATGGAGAAAGTGCAAGAATCAACACAGACCTAGAAGAATCAAAGAATAAACATACAGAGACAAACAACACAATTGCTGAAATTAAAATGCTCTAGAAGGGATCAATAGCAGAATATCTGAAGCAGAAGAACGAAACAGTGAGATGGAAGACAAGATGGTGGAAATAACTTCTGAAGAGCAGAAAAAAGTAAAAAGAAAGAAAAGAACTGAGGATAGTCTCAGAGACCTCTGGGACAATATCAAACACACAAACATTCAGATTATAGAGGTCCCAGAGGAAGAAGAGAAAAAGAAAGGGTATGAGAAAAATTTTGAAGATATTATAGTTGAAAATTTCCCCAACATGGAAAAAGAAATAGTCAAGCCCCAGAGGCACAAAGAGTCCCATACAGAAACATGCCAAGACACATACTAGTCAAATTAACAAAAACTAAACACAAAGAAAGAATATTAAAAGCATTAAGGGAGAAGCAACAAGTAACATACAAGGGAAACCCCATGTGCTTAACAGCTGATCTTTCAGCAGAAACTTTGCAGGCCAGAAAGTAATGGCAGGATATATTTAAAGTACTGAATGGGAAAAATCTACAACCAAGATTACTGTAACTGGCAAGGATCTCATTCAAAATTGATGGAGAAATAAAAAGCTTTCCAGACAAGCAAAAGTTAAGAAAATTCAGTACCACCAAACCAGCTTTACAACAAATGGTAAAGGACTTATATAGTCAAAAAATACAAAAGAAGAAAAAAGATCTACAAAAACAACCACAAACAATTAAGAAAATGGCAAGAGGAACATATATATCAATAATTACTTTCAAAGTAAATGGATTAAATGCTCCAACCAAAAGACATAGACTGGTTGAATGGATACAAAAACAAGACCCATATATATACTGTCTACAAGAAACCCACTTCAGGCCTCAAGACACATATAGATTGAAAGCGAGAGGATCAAAAAATATATTCCATGCAAATGGGAAGCAAAAGAAAGCTGGAGTAGCAATCCTCACATCAGACAAAATAGATCTTAAAATAAAGAAGATTACAAGAGATAAGGAAGGACACTACATAATGATCAAGGGATCATTCCAGGAGGAAGACATAACAATTGTTAAGTATCTATGCACACCAACATACGAGCACCTCAATACATAAGACAAACACTAACAGACATAAAAAGAGAAACTGACAGTAACAAAATAATAGTAGGAGACTTTAACACCCCACTCACACCAATGGACAGATCATCAAAATAGAAAATTAATAAGGAAATGCAAGTCTTAAATGATACATTAGATGAGATGGATCTCATTGATATCTTCAGGACATTCCATCCAAATGCAGAAGAATACACCTTCTTCTCAAGTGCACATGGAAGATTCTCCAGGCTAGACCATATCTTGGATTACAAATCAAACCTCAGTAAATTTAAGAAAATTGAAATTGTGTCAAGCAGCTTCACCACACCCCTAAGAGACTAGATACCAATTACAAGAAAAAAAAAAAAACTATAAAAAAACACAAACACATGGAGGTTAAACAACACATTTCTAAATAGTCAACAGGTTACTGAAGAAATCAAAAGGGAAATCAAAAACTATATAGAAACAAATGACAATGAAAACATGACAACTCAAAACCTAAGGGATGCAGCAAAAGCAGTTCTAGGAGGGAAGTTTATAGCAATACAATCCTACCTCAAGAAACAAGAAAACATCAGATAGACAACAACTGAGCGACTGAATTGAACTGAACTGAACTGAACTTTACACCTAAGACAACTGGAAAAAGAAGAACAAAAAAAAAATTAGTAGAAGGAAAGAAATCATAAAGATCTGAGCAGAAATAAATGAAAAAGAAATGAAAGAAACAATAGTAAAGATTAATAAAACTAAAAGCTGGTTCTTTGAGAAGATACACAAAATTGACAAGCCTTTAGCCAGACTCATCAAGAAAAAAAGAGAAGAATCAAATCAACAAAATTAGAAATGAAAAAGGAGCGACTACAACAGACAATGCAGAAATACAAAGGATTATAAGAGACTATTATGAACACCTGTATGGCAATAAAATAGATGACCTGGAAGAAATGGACAGATTCTTAGAAAAGTTCTATCTTCCAAGACTGAACCAGGAAGAAATAGAAATTATGAACAAACCAATTACAAGCACTGAAATTGAAGCTGTAATCAAAAGTCTCCCAAAAAAAACAAAAGCCCAGGACCAGATGGCTTCACAGGAAAATTCTATCAAACATTTAGAGAAGATGCCTATCCTTCTAAAACTCTTTCAAACAATTGCAGAGGAAAGAACACTTTCAAACTCATTCTCCAAGGCCACCATCACCCTGATATCAAAACCAGACAAAGACAACACAAAAAAAGATAACTACAGGCCAATATCACTGATGAACATAGATGAAAACATTCTCAACGAATTTTAGCAAACAGAATTCAACAACACATCAAAAAGCTCATACACCATGATCAAGTTGGCTTTATTCCAGAGATGCAAGGATTCTTCAATATACGCAAATCAATGTGATACACCATATTAACAAACTGAAAGATAAAAATCTACACTGATGAACATAGATGAAAACATTCTCAACGAATTTTAGCAAACAGAATTCAACAACACATCAAAAAGCTCATACACCATGATCAAGTTGGCTTTATTCCAGAGATGCAAGGATTCTTCAATATACGCAAATCAATGTGATACACCATATTAACAAACTGAAAGATTAAAATCTTATGATCATCTCAATAGATGCAGAAAAAGCCTTTGACAAAATTCAGCACCCATTTATGATTAAAATTCTTTAAAAAATGGACATAGAAGGAACTTACCTCAACATAGTAAGGCCATATATGATAAGCCTACAGCAAACATTAGTCTCAGTGGTGAAAAACTGAAAGCTTTCCCCCTAAGATCAGGAACAAGACAAGGGTGTCTATTTTTGCCACTATTATTCAACATAGTTCTGGAAGTCCTAGCTACACCAATCAGAAAAGAAAAAGAAATAAAAGGAGTCCAGATTGGAAAAGAAGTAAAGCTCTCACTGTTTGCAGATGACATGATACTGTACATAGAAAATCCTAAAGATAGTATCAGAAAATTACTAGAGCTAATCAGTGAATTTAGAAAGTTGTAGGATACAAAATTAATACACAGAAATCACTTGCATTTCTATATACTAACAATGAAATACCAGAAAAAGGAAATTAAGGAATCAATCCCACTCACCATCGCAACAAAAACAATTAAATATCTAGGAATAAATTTACCTAAGGAGACAAAAGAGCTGTACACTCTTTTGTACAAAAATTATAAGACACTAATGAAGGAAATCAAAGACGACATAAACAGATGGAGAGATATTCCATGTTCCTGGGTAGGAAAAGGCAATATTGTGAAAATGACTATACTACCAAGTGCAATCTACAGATTCAATGTGATCCCTATCAAATTACAAATGGCATTTTTCACAGAACTAGAACAAAAAATTTCACAATTCATATGGAAACACAAAAGACCCCGAATAGCCAAAGACGTCTTGAGAAAGAATGGAGCTGGAGGAATCAACTTTCCTGACTTCAGATTATACCCATGCACCTATGGGTACCTTATTTTTGACAAAGGAGGCAAGAATATACAGTGGGGCAAAGACAGCCTCTTCAATAAATGGTGCTGGGAAAACTGGGCAGCTACATGTAAAAGAGTGAAATTAGAACACTTCCTAACACCATACACAAAGATAAACTCAAAATGGATTAAAGACCTAAATGTAAGACCAGAAACTATAAAACTCTTAGAGGAAAACATAGGCAGAACACTCGATGACATAAATCAAAGCAAGATCCTCCATGACTCACCTCCTAGAGTAACAGAAATAAAATCAAAAGTGAACAAGTGGGATCTGATTAAACTTAAAAGCTTTTGCACAGCAAAGGAAACTATAAGCAAGGTGAAAAGACAACCCTCAGAATGGGAGAAAATAATAGAAAATGAAATAACCGACAAAGGATTAATTTCCAAAATATACAAGCAGCTCATACAAATCAATGCCAGAAAAACAAACAACCCAATCAAAAAGAAGACATTTCTCCAAAGAAGACATACAGATGGCTAACAAACACATGAAAAGATGCTCAACATCACTCATTATCAGAGAAATGCAAATCAAGACCACAATGAGATATCACCTCACATTGGTCAGAATGGTCATCATCAAAAAGTCTACAAACAATAAATGCTAGGGAGGGTGTGGAGGAAAGGGAATGCTCTTACACTGTTGGTGGGAATGTAAATTGATACAGCCACTATGGAGATTCCTTAAAAAACTAGGAATAAAACCACCATGTGACCCAGCAATTCCACTCCTAGGCATATACCCTAAGGAAGCCAAAATTGAAGAAGACACATGTATCCCATTGTTCATCACAGCACTATTTATAATAGCTAGAACACGGAAGCAACCTAGATGCCCATGGACAGATGAATGGATAAAGAAGTTGTGGTACATACACACAATGGACTATTACTCAGCCACAAAAACGAATGCATTTATGTCAGTTTTAATGAGGTGGATGAACCTAGAACCTATTATACAAAGTGAAGTGAGTCAGAAAGAGAAAGATAAATATCGTATTCTAATGCAGATATACAGAATCTAGAAAAACGGTACTGAAGATTTTATTTACAAGGCAGCAGTGGAGAAACAGACGTAGAGAATAGACTTATGGACATGGGGAGAGGGGAGGAGAGGGTGAGATGTATGAAGAGAGTAACATGGAAACTTACATTGAGTTCAGTTCAGTTCAGTTGCTCAGTCATGTCCAACTCTTTGCGACCCCATGAATTACAGCACACCAGGCCTCCCTGTCCATCACCAACTCCCGGAGTTCACCCAAACTCATGTCCATCGAGTCGGTGATGCCATTCAGCCATCTCATCCTCTGTTGTCCCCTTCTCCTCCTGCCCCCAACCCCTCCCAGCATCAGAATCTTTTCCAATGAGTCAACTCTTCACAAGAGGTAGCCAAAGTATTGGAGCTTCAGCTTTAGCATCAGTCCTTCCAATGAACACCCAGGACTGATCTCCTTCAGAATGGACTGGTTGGATCTCCTTGCAGTCAAAGGGACTCTCAAGAGTCTTCTCCAACACCACACTTCAAAAGCATCAATTCTTCAGCACTCAGCTTTCTTCACAGTCCAACTCTCACATCCATACATGACCACAGGAAAAGCCATAGCCTTGACTAGACAGACCTTTGTTGGCAAAGTAATGTCTCTGCTTTTGAATATGCTATCTAGGTTGGTCACAACTTTCCTTCCAAGGAGTAAGTGTCTTTTAATTTTATGGCTGCAGTCACCATCTGCAGTGATTTTGGAGCCCCCCAAAATAAAGTCTGACACTGTTTCCACTGTTTCCCCATCTATTTCCCATGAAGTGATGGGATGGGATGTCATGATCTTACTTTTCTGAATGTTGAGTCTTAACTTTTTCACTCTCTTCTTTTATTTTCAACAAGAGGCTTTTTAGTTCCTCTTCACTTTCTGCCATAAAAGTGGTGTCATTACTAAATGTAAAATAGATAGCCAACAGGAATTTGCTGTATGGCTCAGGAAACTCAAACAGGGGCTCTGTATCAACCTAGAGGGGTGGGATGGGGAGGGAGATGGGAGGGAGGTTCAAAAGGGAAGGAATATATGTACTATGGCTGATTCATGTTGAAGTTTGACAGAAAACAACAAAATTCTGTAAAGCAATTATCCTTCAGTAAAAAATAAATAAAATTTTTAAAAACACATCAGATTATACCTTAAAACTGATACATTCTATTGTCGATATTTTACACCTCAATGAAAAAAATGTAAAACAGCAGCTATCAGGGACTGACTGATGCAGCACTGTACAGTGCTCTTTAGATTGTTCTCTGTTTCACATACATTGACTTACTTGATCCTTGCACGTTTCCAGAATGGTTCTGGAGTATTACCCAGAAGCAGGACAAAGATATGACAGAGCAGATAGGAAGACAGCCCAGAATCAAAACAATGCTACTTCCTGATTGCATCTATGACATTCAGTCCATTCAATAAGTCGTTAAAGTTAGAAGTATCAATTATTGTATCCCTAAAATCATGTTACATTCCCTCCATTGAGGGAATGTAATATTCCCCATTCTGTACTTTGGGAAAGACTGAGTCTCACTGCATTAGAATAAGGAGACCACAGAAATGACAGCACTTCAGCCTCGAGAAGGTCCTTGGCTATGTATCAGATACATATGCTAGAGTATCAAATAGAATCATTTAGTGATAAGGGCAGTATCTCAGAGAGAGCAAATGACTTGGCCATAGTACACAGCTAACTTACACAGACCTCAAGTGTTTTAATTCCTAGATCAGTGTTTTCCTGAATACTATCACATCTCTGACTCACCATTTGTTGTTGTTTAGTCTCGAAGTCATGTCTGACTCTTTGCCACCCATGGACTGAAGCACAGCGGGCTTCCTTGTTCTTCACTATCTCTTGGAGTTTGCTCCAATTCATGTTCAGTTCAGTTCAGTTCAGTCGCTCAGTCGTGTCCGACTCTTTGCAACCCCATGAATCGCAGCACGCCAGGCCTCCCTGTCCATCATCAACTTCCAGAGTTCACCCAAACTCATGTCCATCGAGTCGGTGATGCCATCCAGCCATCTAATCCTCTGTCGTCCCCTTTTCCTCCTGTCCCCAGTCCCTCCCAGCATCAGAGTCTTTTCCAATGAGTCAACTCTTTGCATGAGGTGGCCAAAGTACTGGAGTTTCAGCTTTAGCATTTATGTTCACCATTGGTAAATTTTAATAATGTATTGGATATTATTGTGTTTATATATTGTTAATGTAGTATAAGTAATATTATTAATATATATATTGTTAGTATTGTATATAATTCATCTGCCAGATTGTTTATTTAAAAAAAAAACTCCCTGAACTTTCCCAATTGAATCCAGTATTAAAAACTGGAAACTTAATTGTCTTCAGATTCCTACTTTATCTCTAGTATGTCTGC
This sequence comes from Oreotragus oreotragus, assembly GCA_006410675.1. Lineage (NCBI taxonomy): Eukaryota > Metazoa > Chordata > Mammalia > Artiodactyla > Bovidae > Oreotragus > Oreotragus oreotragus. Next base: position 61,724 of record SJYX01008130.1, on the reverse strand, counting down.
TAGGCCACCCACTTACCTCAGAGGAAGGGCTGGAAAAGCTCTGAGTAGGAGCTTTTATGTAGAGTTATCATTAATTCAGCAAATTACCATTAATTCAACAATTCAATACACTGCTCATGTGCCAGGCCTTGTGTTAAGTACTGGGAGCATGATGGAAACAAGTGAGAGTTCTCGCCTCCCAAGCTGTCCTGCAGTGACAGATAAGATGGTCTTCCCAGATGGCACTAGTGGTAAAGAATCCACCTGCCAACGCAGGAGAAACAAGAGATGAGGGTTAGATCCCTGGGTTGGGATGAGTCCCTGGAAGAGGGCACAGCAACCCACTCCAGTATTCTTGCCTGGAGAATCCTATGGACAGAGGAGCCTGAAGGGCTACAGTCCATAGAGTGGCAAAGAATCAGACAGGACTAAAGCGACTCAGCATGCAGGCACAACAGATTAGAGCAGGCAGATACAACGGAGTGCGATGAGCAATCTGAGGAAGGAGTTCTGACTGCGTGATGCAAGAAAGAAAGACAGCTGAACAGTCAGAGGAGCAAAGGGGGCTCAGATAAAGCTTTGCCTAAATAGACCCACATAAATATTATATTATATGTGTTGGTTCACCTCAGCAGTCATGACTAACTAAAGTGACAAAGATTTCCACTAGCTTGCATGGTTGAGTGGGCAGTAAAAGGTCTCCTGACAGACCTTATACCCCTCCCTGAGGGCTCTAAATGTAGGCCCCTCCTCACCTCCCTGTGATTTAAAAGAAATGCCATTGCACCCTGAGCAGACAGAAAAAGAGAACTGGGTTGTTCCAGAACAAGAACGTCTGCCTTGAAATTACATACATCCTCTCCTGTGATTTTGCAAATGAAAGACATCAAAATGAGCAGTGATGTTGGTGAGAGCCCGTGGTGGGTGGGAGAATGGCCTCCAAAGATGTCCCCATCCCAGTCCTCAGAACCTGTGAATACAGAACCTTAGTTGGCAAATGGGACTTTGCAAATGCCATCCAGGTTGAGGACTTTGAAATAAGCATCCTGGATTATACCGGTGGACACTCTCTCCTTAAAAGGAGGAAGTCAGAGATGCAGAGGGAGGTGTGACTCAGAAGAGTCAGAGGGTACAACTTTTCCGGCTTTGAAGAGGGAGAAAGGAGAGTATGAGCCAAGAAATGTGGACCACCTCTAGAAGCAGGAAGGATTCTCCCCTAACCAGCCAACAGTTTGATTTTAGCCAGTGAGACTTACGTTGGACTAATGACCTACAAGACTGTAAGGAGATAAGCTTGTATGTTTAAGCTGCTGCTTATGGTAATTTGTTGCAGTGGCAATAGAAAACTAATACAAAATGTGTGACCCCCCCCACTAATGTGAGCTGAAAATGTCATTAAGAAATAGTTTCCAGAAGTTAATAACCTATGGGGCTTCCTTGGTGGCTCAGATGGTAAAGAATCTACCAGCAATGCAGGAGACCTGGGTTCTACCCCTGAATGGGGATCCCTGGAGAAGGGCATGGCAACCCACTCCAGTATTCTTGCCTGAAGAATTCTATGACCTACAAATAAGCTAGTGTGTGTATACACACTGGGTGTGTATGTATACAAACTGGGTGTGTGTGTATAAGGCTGGACATGGAAGGCTATTTTCTCTATTGAAGAAATACATTTTGGGGACGTCCCTGGCTGTCCAGCAGTTAGGACTTCACCATCAAATGCAGAGGGTGTGGGTTCAATCCCTGGTCAGAGAGCTAAAATCCCACATGCTTCACAGCCAAAAAGCCAAACTATAAAACAGAAGCAGTATTGTAACAAATTCAATAGACTTTAAAAATGGTCCACATCAAAAATATTTTTAAAAAATCATTTTTAAAAAAGAAATGTGTTTCACTGCAGGGAGAGATGGTTTCTTGAGGAAGATGTATATTTTTCTGCAGGTGTCTCTGAGAGTCTGAGAAGTTCACTGTGAATACCATGTACATCTTCTCCCAAAGGGAAAACAAAGGTAGAGAATTGACCATTCGTGGGCTATCGGCCATGAGAAGCCACAGGGAGTGATGCAGGCCTGAGTACCAGAATCTATGCATTCATTCTTTTCCCAGGACTCAGTGCTGCTGAGAATGTACCTAAGGAGACAAATAGGTTATTGGGGCAATAAAAGCCAGAGATATGTGGTGTGAGACTCATTACTTGCTTTTACTGTCCAAACAATCAGAAAGAGCAATCTGTAAGTATGCTTTCACAGTGATGTTGGAAAGGAATTCTTCTCCCCCTTCTTAGTCATAAAAAGACACCCATGAGGATACATGGAATTGCATCATGAATTTTTCCTTTGTCCCCAGCAGGATTCTGCCTTATATTTGCTAAAAGTGGGATTTATGTGAAATAGACTCTTAGCCTCTCTAAAAGTTCGCCTTCAGACACAGATCAAACAATAATAGCTGTGTGATAATACCTCGGCCCTTATGATGTTAAGAAACTGTCTAAATGCATTTGGAAATGTTTTTTCCCATCTTTGCTTTCCCTGAAGTGCAAGCCATTTGCTCTTTTATTTTCCTGTAGCTCTATCCTTTGTACCCCTTTTAGTTCATGTTCCTGGAGATGAGGTATTAGATTTGAGGAGCTTTATACTACATCACAAACCCCTAGAACAGGCGAGGTCTTCAAGGGTTCATCTAATCCACGCTAATCTGGGACTTGGCCCAAGCACGCTGAGGTCTAAGATATTTTCCATGCTCAGAAAGACTACCCGGTTTGGGGACTATTATAGGTTGCATTGTGCCCCTACCCCAAATTCATATGCTGAAATCCTAACCCCAGGACTTATCATGTGACTGTATTTGGAGACAGGATCTCTAAAGAGGTAATTAAATTCAAATGAGGTTATTAGAGTGGGGCCCTAATCTGACGAGTGGTCTTATAAGAAAAGATTAGAACCCAAAGGAGGAACACCATGTGAAGAGGCAGTGAGCAGACGGCCATCTCCGAGCCAAGGAGAGAGACCTGCAAAGAAGTCAACCCTGTGACACCTTGACCTCGGACTTCTAGCCCCCAGAATTATGAGACAATAAATTTCTGTCTAAACCATCCACCCAGTTGACTCTTGTATGGTAGCCCTTGCAGATTAATAGAGACCAAACTTCTCAGTCTATTTACTGTTAGGAAAATTATCCTAATGTCTAAGGAAAATCACACTTGCTCTAAAGAGTGGCCTTTTAATTTTGTATTTCAGCAAATGGTTAGCAAGTTTTTTAAAAAAACTACCCTGAATATATTAAGGGAAGGCAGAGTGTTAGCCAAAGAAGGGGTATGCAGATTACTATTTCAACCCCTTCATTTTACAGATGAGGAAACTGCAACCCGAATAGGTGACCTGAGGCTTGCAAAGTCACCCAAAGTCACTGCAAGCCAGCAATGAAACCCAAGAAGTGTGTGGGCACAGGGCCCGGGCCCCGGCCCACTGCTGTCTAACTCTCACCAGAACAACCAGGAAAGGTGTTAAGAGAAATCAGTGTCAGGAAGAATAGCCTGAATCAAGTGAGGTGTGGAGAGAGGGTGGGAGCATGGTTGTTACGGTAGCTTTTGGTTCTTATTTTCCGTGGTAATAAAAATTGTGCAAAACTTTAACAGACCAAAAAGCTCTAGACATATATTTCATAAGCAGTTCAGAGGATTCCCTGTACTTCTGACAAGCTGCCATTATCTGGTGTTACAGTCTCCCTCCTCTGGGAGCTGAGGAAGTCACCATTTCCTCGCCCTGACATGGAGAACTTCAGGATGGGAGGCACCACTTTGTGTAACCGGGCATGCTTCCTGGCCTCTGAAGGTTTCATCCACTCCCCCAATTGTCCTCCATCTCACTTTTTTTTGTCAGGACCTTTCAGCTCATATCTATCTTTTTCTAGAAGCTTTTCAACAGATAGAAAGCTCTATATAAATCATAAATAAGTATGGACAGAATTTCATTATCTTACCCTTATTTCTTTCTTTTTTTTTTTCTCTCACCAATTCTTCAGGCTCTCACATAGCAAAGGAATGGTAGGATTCACACATAAAACTCAAAGCACTAAACTTCCTCACTGAGAGTCCAGCTCCCTTTCCACCAAAGCACATCAGATCTATCCATTTCGCTGGTGACCTCTGATGCCACTAGGCGCCAAGGCAGAAGCGGAATCAGCTGGTGGAGATGGGTAGGGGTGCCACCCTGCAGAGGTTTAGAAGCAACAAGCGGAAGCAAAGCCTTCAGTTTAGGGGTGAGATTAAATCCATCGAATAAAGCACAGAGGCAGGGGCCAGAGCTAAGCTGGACTGTGACATCTCCAGCTATCAACTAAGTAGAATTGTCTCCTGTGAACCTTCTGACCAGGTTCAACTTTCTCAAAGATGCAGGTGTCTCTGAGAGTCTGAGAAGTTCACTGTGAATACCATGTACATCTTCTCCCAAAGGGAAAACAAAGGTAGAGAATTGACCATTCGTGGGCTATCGGCCATGAGAAGCCACAGGGAGTGATGCAGGCCTGAGTACCAGAATCTATGCATTCATTCTTTTCCCAGGACTCAGTGCTGCTGAGAATGTACCTAAGGAGACAAATAGGTTATTGGGGCAATAAAAGCCAGAGATATGTGGTGTGAGACTCATTACTTGCTTTTACTGTCCAAACAATCAGAAAGAGCAATCTGTAAGTATGCTTTCACAGTGATGTTGGAAAGGAATTCTTCTCCCCCTTCTTAGTCATAAAAAGACACCCATGAGGATACATGGAATTGCATCATGAATTTTTCCTTTGTCCCCAGCAGGATTCTGCCTTATATTTGCTAAAAGTGGGATTTATGTGAAATAGACTCTTAGCCTCTCTAAAAGTTCGCCTTCAGACACAGATCAAACAATAATAGCTGTGTGATAATACCTCGGCCCTTATGATGTTAAGAAACTGTCTAAATGCATTTGGAAATGTTTTTTCCCATCTTTGCTTTCCCTGAAGTGCAAGCCATTTGCTCTTTTATTTTCCTGTAGCTCTGTCCTTTGTACCCCTTTTAGTTCATGTTCCTGGAGATGAGGTATTAGATTTGAGGAGCTTTATACTACATCACAAACCCCTAGAACAGGCGAGGTCTTCAAGGGTTCATCTAATCCACGCTAATCTGGGACTTGGCCCAAGCACGCTGAGGTCTAAGATATTTTCCATGCTCAGAAAGACTACCCGGTTTGGGGACTATTATAGGTTGCATTGTGCCCCTACCCCAAATTCATATGCTGAAATCCTAACCCCAGGACTTATCATGTGACTGTATTTGGAGACAGGATCTCTAAAGAGGTAATTAAATTCAAATGAGGTTATTAGAGTGGGGCCCTAATCTGACGAGTGGTCTTATAAGAAAAGATTAGAACCCAAAGGAGGAACACCATGTGAAGAGGCAGTGAGCAGACGGCCATCTCCGAGCCAAGGAGAGAGACCTGCAAAGAAGTCAACCCTGTGACACCTTGACCTCGGACTTCTAGCCCCCAGAATTATGAGACAATAAATTTCTGTCTAAACCATCCACCCAGTTGACTCTTGTATGGTAGCCCTTGCAGATTAATAGAGACCAAACTTCTCAGTCTATTTACTGTTAGGAAAATTATCCTAATGTCTAAGGAAAATCACACTTGCTCTAAAGAGTGGCCTTTTAATTTTGTATTTCAGCAAATGGTTAGCAAGTTTTTTATTTTTATTTTTTTTAATTTTTTATTTTTTGTATTTATTTATTTTTTTACACGAACTCACATACCCTGAATATATTAAGGGAAGGCAGAGTGTTAGCCAAAGAAGGGGTATGCAGATTACTATTTCAACCCCTTCATTTTACAGATGAGGAAACTGCAACCCGAATAGGTGACCTGAGGCTTGCAAAGTCACCCAAAGTCACTGCAAGCCAGCAATGAAACCCAAGAAGTGTGTGGGCACAGGGCCCGGGCCCCGGCCCACTGCTGTCTAACTCTCACCAGAACAACCAGGAAAGGTGTTAAGAGAAATCAGTGTCAGGAAGAATAGCCTGAATCAAGTGAGGTGTGGAGAGAGGTTGGGAGCATGGTTGTTACGGTAGCTTTTGGTTCTTATTTTCCGTGGTAATAAAAATTGTGCAAAACTTTAACAGACCAAAAAGCTCTAGACATATATTTCATAAGCAGTTCAGAGGATTCCCTGTACTTCTGACAAGCTGCCATTATCTGGTGTTACAGTCTCCCTCCTCTGGGAGCTGAGGAAGTCACCATTTCCTCGCCCTGACATGGAGAACTTCAGGATGGGAGGCACCACTTTGTGTAACCGGGCATGCTTCCTGGCCTCTGAAGGTTTCATCCACTCCCCCAATTGTCCTCCATCTCACTTTTTTTTGTCAGGACCTTTCAGCTCATATCTATCTTTTTCTAGAAGCTTTTCAACAGATAGAAAGCTCTATATAAATCATAAATAAGTATGGACAGAATTTCATTATCTTACCCTTATTTCTTTCTTTTTTTTTTTCTCTCACCAATTCTTCAGGCTCTCACATAGCAAAGGAATGGTAGGATTCACACATAAAACTCAAAGCACTAAACTTCCTCACTGAGAGTCCAGCTCCCTTTCCACCAAAGCACATCAGATCTATCCATTTCGCTGGTGACCTCTGATGCCACTAGGCGCCAAGGCAGAAGCGGAATCAGCTGGTGGAGATGGGTAGGGGTGCCACCCTGCAGAGGTTTAGAAGCAACAAGCGGAAGCAAAGCCTTCAGTTTAGGGGTGAGATTAAGTCCATCGAATAAAGCACAGAGGCAGGGGCCAGAGCTAAGCTGGACTGTGACATCTCCAGCTATCAACTAAGTAGAATTGTCTCCTGTGAACCTTCTGACCAGGTTCAACTTTCTCAAAGCGAATTCTATAGACCACCTGTGACAGAATCACCTAAAGGCCTGGTAAGAACTCAGATTTCTGGACTTTCCAGGGGGCTCAGTGGTAAAGCATCCTCTGCCAATGCATGAGACACAAGTTCAATCCTTGGTCTGGGGATATCCCACATGCCCCAGAGCAACTAAGCTCGTGCAGCACAACAATCGAGCCTGTGCTCTAGAGCCCAGGAGCCGCAACTACTGAGCCCGCGTGCCCAGAGCTCGTGAGGGAGAAACCGCAGTGGTGGTTAAGTGCTGAGCCCGCGTGCCCAGAGCTCGTGAGGGAGAAACCGCAATGGTGATAAGTGCTGAGCCCGCGTGCCCAGAGTTCGTGCTCTACAGCAGAGAAACCGCAGTGCTGATAGGTACTGAGCCTGCGTGCCCAGAGCTCGTGCTCCACAGCGGAGAAACCGCAGTGCGGATAAGTCCTGAGCCCACGTGCCCAGAGCTCGTGCTCCACAGCGGGAGAAACCGCAGTGCGGATAAGTCCTGAACACCACAAAGAAGAGTAGCCCTGCTCTCCACAACTAGAGAAAAGCCCAGTCAGCAGCAAAGACCGAGCATACCCCAAAATAACAAAGTTTAAAAAAAAAACTCAAATCGAGTCCCACTCCAGACTTAGGATTTTATCAGCTTGTTAAAAGTAGAGGTGACAGCCTTTGGGGACATTCAACCTTATACTTTTGTGCTTGTTTTTAAAAGCCATGGGATAGACATTCTAGAAGATCAGGAATTGTAGCAAAATCCAAATTTTAAATATAGATGTGCTTTGTAAACTGAAAAATACAACAGAAATATTAGCAGAATGTGAATTAAAAAAAAAAAAAAACTTATAGCTATTCATATTTTCAGAGAAGCAAAAAAGTTCCACTCAGCAAAAACTATTTTTAGAAAGAAATTCATGGTTTTTCTATGTGACTTCAACGTCCAACTCACTGATTATAACATCATGAGGTTTTCTCTTTTATTAAGTCCCTGTTGTTTTATCTGTTATCAGGCAGGCAAATTCCCCAAAGGAATAAAAGCATTAAATACAATGCTATACACACTACAGTAAAAACTTCCATCCATTTCCCAACAGCTGTTGCTTTTTAGAGAAACCAAATATTTTTGGAAAGGGCCACAAACATTCTGGATTCAAACCATTTATTGGCTTTGGAAATGTAACACGCAGTCATCTTGCCAGTTTTAATCTTGCAGTTCCATTAAACACACCACAACTGCATCATAAAACAGAAAAGGGAAGAATTTATAAACAAATAAAGCAGTTAATTGGGGCAATAAAGTAGCGGTTTTCTCCCGAGTGTGGAATTGGTTGTTTCAGCATACAGAACTGTTTTCCACGGGTCTAGAGACTACCAGAGGCAAACACAGATCAAAGATTTCAGGATTGCTCCTGGGTCCCTGACACTTGCCTCCACTGCTATACCCTCAGCACCCCCAGTTTCACTGGCTTTAAATATTTCCACTGCAAAGAGATCCAACCAGTCTATTCTAAAGGAGATCAGCCCTGGTTGTTCTTTGGAAGGAATGATGCTAAAGCTGAAACTCCAGTACTTTGGCCACCTCATGCAAAGAGTTGATTAATTGGAAAAGACTCTGATGCTGGGAGGGATTGGGGGCAGGAGGAAAAGGGGACGACAGAGGATGAGATGGCTGGATGGCATCACCGACTCAATGAACATGAGTTTGAGTGAACTCCGGGAGTTGGTGATGGACAGGGAGGCCTGGCGAGCTGCGATTCATGGGGTCGCAAAGAGTTGGACACAACTGATCAACTGAACTGAACTGAACTGAACTGAAATACTTCCACAGAGAGGAGCAGCTCCAAGGCCAGTCCTCTTCTGATCTCTGTTCCATAGCTGGGGTTCTGAAGAGTAAAGAAGGGAACGCTGGGAGACCCACAACTATGGCTGTGTCTGCAACACAGCACTCAGGTGCAGGGAGACGTAGTCTCTGATGAGCTTCTCTTTCCTGAACCACACGTACCTGAGGACTGGGCAGTGCCGTGACCTAACTGTATTGTCTCTCACATGCACTGTTAAGAAAAGAGGAAGCTTTGGAGCCACATGAATTGTGTCCCAACCTTTGGCTCTCACTTGTTTTACGACCAGGAGCAAAAGCAAGATCTTTAATCTGAGTTTCATTCATTTAGTCATTAATACATATTTGTTGAGCATCTACTACATAGCAGGTTCTGGGTTTTGAATTTTTAGCAGTTAAACAGTGATCCTAAATCCCAAAAAGCTGTTTTGAGAACAAATGAGGGGAAATATGTCTGTGTGTGTGTGTGTGCGCGCGTGCGTGCGTGCGTGCACACGTGCACTTAATCATGTCTCTTTGCGATCCCATGGACTGTACCCTGCCACGTTCCTCTTGTCCATGAAGATTCTCCAGGCAAGAATACTGGAGTGGGTTGCCATGCCCTCCTTCAGGGTATCTTCCCAACCCAGGGATTGAACTCATGTCTCCCTGCATTGCAGGCAGATTTTTTACCATCTGAGCCACCAGGAAAGCCTATACATACAGTGGTGATTTAGTCGCTAAGTCATGTCCGACTGTTGCAATCCCATGGACTCTAGCCTACCAGGCTCCTCTGCCCATGGGATTTCCCAGGCACGAATACTGGACTGGGTTGTCATTTCCTTCTCCAGGAGATCTTCCCAACTCAGGGATCAAACCCTCATCTCCAGTATTACAGGCAGTCTCCTGTACTGCAGGAGGATTCTTTACCAGCTGAGCCACTGGGGAAGTTATCCCCAGGGTTACACATACACACTCTTGCATATAGTATGTACTCACAAATATTCATTAAAGCAGCAGGTAAAAATTGCAGTAAATCTATTGTATGCAGAACTAAAATGATAATATCTTGCAGAGTGTTGCTTCTATTCAAGAAGAGACGAAGAAGACTTGGCGTACCCATCCCTGCAACCCCCAGTAAATGAGTCCTGGCTTCACTCACGTGAAGGATGGAATAGTCGGGTGGATTGCCTCCCAGGGGACCTCTGAGATAGTGGGATGGAGCAGAGCCAAATGGACCATGTGGGGAGTGCACTCCTGACCTTTGCCTTGTTAACACCCAGGACCTGCACTCTCTCCCACCCCTGCAAATGTTTACAGTCTATTTATATAATCAGATGTGTGTGCATGCATATGTGCATGTGTGTGCACACACAAACACACACACACACAATACCTAGCAGGAAATTGTGCCTCTTTGTCAAGGTCTGGCTTTTGGTATGCTTTGTTTAAACTCTTTAGAGATAAATTGTCATTTCCCTTTGTTTAATAGCCCTCATAATACATAGACTAGAGCGTACCCAAAAGATGCTCCGTGAATGACTTATAGTACTGTGCACAGTTATCATCCCGATTTTATTAAAATAATGAGATTAGTATATGGGACCCACGTAAACTATCTCCCAAGTCCTGTCAACCTAAGAGAAGGAATATCTGACAGTCAAAATCTGTGTGACGCCTACATAAAGGCCTGATACTCCTTGAAATCTTCCTTAGACATAGCAACTGCATATGGGCTGCTGCTTTGGAAAATGTCAGCTAGGACACTAATGATTAAAATTAGAACCCAATCTTAGCCCTTAAAAGGAGGCTGAGAAAGTAGGATGGGGGGAGGAAAAGAATTTAATCTCTTCTCCAGGTTAATATCTTAAAGACTTATCATTACTCAAAGGTTTCCAGGCTGTGCAAGCAATATGTCGGGTTAACTGGCTTCCAAATGTACTGGGTTTGCTCAAATCTAAATGAACCTTTTATTTTTGGAATCGTATGTGGCTGGAGAGATTGAACCCATGTGTGTCATTCATTTGCACATTGGCTATAAAAACATCTTTCAGTTATACTCTGGAAAAGATCCGTAAACCTTCAGCAACCACACCGTCTCTTTCACCTTAAGACCCACTGAAAAATTTTATGGGGGATAATGCCTTCTCGTCTCTAAGCCTCACCAGCCCTTGTCTCCCCTTACATGTAAACAAAGCTCCAGTGAACCCGGAGTCACTTGGATGGCAGTTGAAGTGCTGTCCTTTCATCAGCTCACCTGGTGCACTAATAAAATATCCACATCTGGTAGGTAATAAAATCCAGAGTATAATGAAGACGCCTGGCTGCTGAAGGGTTCCAGCCACTAGAGAAAGCCATCGTGACATTATTGCAACCATAGTCAATGCCAGGATCTTAATGGGGCAAGGCTGAGAGCCCTCTTTCTGTATATTTTTCCTGCACTGGACTAACTGGCTACGCTGCTCCCATGCCACAGCGGATTCCCTCCACAGCACCATCAAACAGGCTCACAACCCAAACAAGGAAAAATGTTTCTTAACATGACAGAATCAAACACAATAACACTCATCTCATACTTCCATTTCCCCAGGGTGGTGGCACCAAGGGCGGATCTCCTTTTTCCCCCACCTCTTCTTAGTCTCCCAAATAAGAATAAATGTTAGATCTCTTTGCAGGAAGAGACAGGCTATGCCAACCACAGAGGACATGTTCTGACTGTCAGCAGTGATGGATGAGATTCTGTACATTTAATAAATATAAATGTCATAATCCAACCATCAAATTTAATAAACAAAAATACCACAAACCATCTTTCCTCTTTGCTCCATGTGCTCCTTTAAAGCTGATAACATTAGAACACATTTTGCCCAAGCTGTAACCTCACCATCTGCCTGGCTCCACTTCTGAAGACTTGGAATGGGCTAGAAAGAAAAGCAAATGACTTCACACTGAGGAAAAAGTGGGGCGGGGGGTAGTGAGTGGTTTTTTTCACTCCTTTTACTTCTGACCCATTTAACTGTAGAACCAGATGTAACTATCTGAGCCTAAGTTCAACCCCCAAGAATTATTAGGGAGGCAGGTCACAGGGAACATTTTTTTGTATGAGCTACACAAACTAAAAAGTCTGCTTCACCAGAAGGCTGAATTCTGCCTTCCAGGGCTTTGATTTTAGAAATGTGTGAGGTGAGATGCAGAAACTAACTGATTAAGGATACATTTCTTTGGATGGCAAATTAATAATCATCACCAACACAATAAACACATACAAAAAAAAATAGTTTTGTTCCCGGAGGATACAGAAGGCCAGATTTGAAGCTACGACTGGAAGGGGTTCTTTATGTTAAGCTTAGGAAAACTCAGAGGCTAAGGGAATGATAAAAGCTATAAGCAAGTACAAAGAACCTTAGAGGATGTCTAATACAAAGAGAGCAATAGATATGCTAGATCTATTTTTTAATTCCTTTTTTATGAGCTTGCTGTGTCCCAGATGGACTTCCCTGGCAACTCAAATGGTTAAAAAACAAAAAATTCTCCTGCAATGCAGGAGACCTGGGTTCGATCCCCAGGTTGGGAAGATACCCTGGAGGAGTGCATGGCAACCCACTCCAGTATTCTTGCCTGGAGAATCCCATAGACAGAGGAGCCTGGCAGGCTACAGTCCACGGGGTCACAAAGAGTTGGACATGACTGAGCGACTAAGCACAGCATGTCCCAGCTACCTTACACATAGTTNGAAGATACCCTGGAGGAGTGCATGGCAACCCACTCCAGTATTCTTGCCTGGAGAATCCCATAGACAGAGGAGCCTGGCAGGCTACAGTCCACGGGGTCACAAAGAGTTGGACATGACTGAGCGACTAAGCACAGCATGTCCCAGCTACCTTACACATAGTTTTACAATTTAATCTCATTGAGTCCTTTCAAGAACACACACCACTAAGCCTATTTAGCAGCTGAAGTGGACAGAGCCTCTAGACTGTGGTCAAGTCCATGGGGCTAAGCTGTGGGAGGGCTGGTCGCCACTCCCTCCCCTCTGGGACACCCCGGTTTTTCCTTGGGAGCTACTCCTCCCTCAGTCTCACACCATAGTCTGACCCCCACCTCCCAGTTCCAGGATTGCCATTTGTGACATTTGGCCCTGAGACCATGTTCACGATTGCCACGCAATGGTGCTCAAGAAACAGATATTCTGGGGACACTGGTGGCCGAGGCCACTGTCTGCTACAAAAAGGATAATTCCTCACACCTAAAAATCCTCAAGGTGTTCAAGTTAAATCGAAAGGAGACAGTGGGTTTTCAGGGCATGTCTGTTGGATACTGGTATTCTCACCCCGTGCCAACTTCTTCCAGAGAGAAACCATTTGAGCCCCTTCCAGCTGTAGATATGCCTGGAGAATCCCATAGACAGGTTCTGGGTTTTGAATTTTTAGCAGGCCCCCTGAGTTCTTCCAGAGCATACGTCAAACCTCACACCATACCCTGCATGCTTCCTGATGAAGCCGGGGAAGCAGAGAGGCCTTCCTGTCCCCCTTCTGGTTCTGTTTGTCCAGAAGGAAGCTAGGGTGTTCAGGTCTTGCGGCTTGTTTCAGCGACTAACCTGAACCCCAAGACAGAACGGACCCAGCACAGAGAAGAAGGGAATGGGGAGGGGCAGGCTCTGCACAGATATCCATCCAGGCAGCCTCACTGGAAACTTGGAGTCTCCTGGGTTCCTTAATATATAAACTCGGAAGCCTGCAGCACTGGGCTAGAGGCTGGGTGAGAGGACGGAGCCTGAGAGGGGAAGCCCTTTACTTAAGTTGAAGCTGCCCCACATTTCCCAGGCTCATGGGGCAGGGGGAAACGCACCACAAAAATCTCAGCAATTCTGCTGTCAAACTACTGTAATGACATCACATTGCAACTGAAAATTTTATGTGGAGCTGGGTGGGATCACTGACTGCAAAGTGTCTCTTTCCCTTTTTAGTTTTGACTATGTGTGTGTGCTCAGTTGCTTCAGTCATGTTTCCACTCTTGGCAATCCTGTGGACTGTAGTCTGCCAGGCTCCCCTGTCCATGGGACTCTCCAGGCAAGATTCCTGGAGTGGGTTGCCATGCCTTCCTTCAGGGGATCTTCCAGGCCCAGGGACTGAACCCGCACCTCTTACGTCGCCTGCATTGCCATGGGGTACCACTAGTGCCATCTGGGAAGCCCAGTTTTGATTATACTGCAAGTTGTTTTGCTAGCATCAGAAAAGTGCACCAACTTCAGTTGTAACAATTAGCATTTTTCCTCTTGACAGAACTCTCAGGCAATGGGAAGAGCAATACTCAAAACAAATATTGCTGCTTACCAGAGAGGATGACAGGGATGGGCAAAATTTTACAAAGGACAATTCTTGCCCTGAAAACTAGGAATCAAATCGCAAAGGCCATGGTCATTTCTATACTGTGAAGACTTCTACAATTTTCATGGCATGACTTCACACCATGTTTTACTGTTGCAAAGTTCTTCTCTACAGGGTCTTCATGATATTAATTAATTAATTAATTACAGGACAGGGATGAGGAGGGCATTGGAACCAAATTTTTCACTCCAAATGCCACATCCCACCAACACACACACGCACACACACATATATAAATGGTGGATGCTGAGAGGTAGAAAAATTAAGGGAGAAAAAGATGGAATCCCTGGCTCCCTCTGTCCATATCTGTTCTTTCTTACTTGCCAAAGCTTTTAAAGGAAAGGAAGAGAAGCAAGGGATTCTGTGGGCCACTCAAGAAAGGCTGTCTCCCTTCTGGGCCATATTCTTATTATCACCTCAATCAACAGTAGAAGAATCTGCCATCCATTTTTAATTCAGAATACTAAACAACCTTCAAAAGCTCCTGTCATTTTAACTGTCCCGCTTGAGCTCTAGAATTCAGAGAAGTTAGGTGTGTTTCCCAAACACGCACAGCAAGAGCTTAGAAATTAATCTCGGACATCTGACTTGTTTCTGTCGCTCCGTGAGTAAACAATGGCTGACAAATAGAAAACTTATTTTGAAAGTGCTTGCTGACTCTTTTTCCATCACTAGATATTACCTGGTAGTTTGCCTCATAAATATTGTATCATTATGTTTCCTAACATCTCTCAGAGTTCTTAACTTTTACGATAATAGGCAACTTGGAAATATTTTGCCAGACATTAGGCTATAATGCACAAAATAAGTAACTTACAAATGGGTTGCAGCTATCTAGAGTATGTCTGGGAAACAAATAACTGATACTGGACAACACTGAAAATCAAAGCCTGAGCTGTCTTTGTGAAGCAAAATAAAATGATATGAAATGAAACGAAGACTGCTTTCTGGTTCTTTGTCTCACTGTGAACTGCCACAGCAGCCAATTTCCTTTTAATTATAAACAAGTCCTTGAAACAATAAACCTAGGAAGTAACTATGAGAGGCAAGCACAGCCATTCTCTAACACCTATTACACTTTACACTGTCTGCTGAGTGACTCTATTAGTATAAACGGAATGTCTAAGTCCCTAAACTTTAATCTCTTTAAATTCCGAAGGCAAAATGCCCCCATGAAGAACTGAGGCCATCCTTTGAGGGTAGAAACCCAGAAACAATTATTTGAGGGGATAATCAAGTTCTGATTGAGAACACTTTTCTACAGATGAGACCAGATTAAAATAAATTTCAAGGGCACTCTTGATGAGGAAAAGAAATACAATTTTTAAAATTCAAACTTCAGCAAAATTGGGAATAGAAGGATGAAAGGATTTTGCCTGGGTGATAGTCAGAGGTTTTGCTGTTGTGCAGTCACTCAGTTGTGTCCGACACTTTGTGACCTCCATGGACTGCAGCACGCCAGGCTTCCCCACCCTTCAGGCATTTTAAAATTTTTTATTTCATTTGCTTTAATCCTCTGCCTTGTTTCTACCAAGCTTTGAGGTGGCTTACAGAAATATAATAGGAAATTAAAATTGAAATGTCTGGATAAAAAATTCAGGTGAGAAAATACTAGTTCCAAGAGTGATATTAGCAGCGAGGAATGTAGCCCACATGCTAACATGGAGTAGCTCCTAAGCCTCATGGGAGCTAAAACAAAAAGTGATACAGAGTCATTTGTAAGATTCAGCATGTCAACAAAACCAAAACAAACCAAATGTTCAGGAGGATCACACTTCCTGGAACTGAGACCTGGAAGCACATTTCCAGTGACTTCCTGTGAAGAGGATGCAGTCTGATGCCCACAGGATCCCTGCAACAGATGCCACCAGGGGTCCCTGAAGGCAGGCCCATCCTCCTTTGTCTGCTGTGGTATCCAGCCAAGGCCCGGTGGAGCCAGCATGATTCTAAAGCAGGAGGGGTACTGGTTATTTCAGAATAACATAATACAGTCAACTCCAACCTAGCCATGCTCTTGGAATATCCCGATGCCCAGACCATCCCCTAGACCAATTAAATCAGAATTTCCAGGGACAGGTCCCAGGGGTCAGTGTTTCAGAAAAAACAAAACAGTTTTCCAAGTGTGATTCCAATGTGATTCAGCCAAGGTGAAAGGCCTTTGTTACCGATGCTTGCCCTTCTTTCTCCCCCAGGTGCCTCCGCATTCCACGTCCCCAGTGTGAAGCCCAGGGGATCACATAAGGCTCTCTGCAGCTTGGAGATTTCATTTCTTTCCCAGCGGTTCTGATCATAACCGTCTTCCCTGGAGGACCCCCCTGACTATCTGTGCCTTGGCTGTGACCCTGCTCCTGCTGTCAGTCTTGATGTGTTACCTTTTAATTTGAAGGTGACACCAACTGTAAAATCTTTGGGTAGGCATTTGTCTCTTTAGTCACAGTCACACACAGAGACAGAAACCATGATTTGTCTTTCTAAATAATGTAGAGCACGTCATGTGCTTTGACAGGTGCCGCAGAATAGCTCACTCAGGACCCACTCCGTCCCTCCTCCCATCTCCCCTGCCTTCTACTAGGACGGTTGGAAAATTGACATGCCTTCCCAGCTTCCCACATAATCAAGGTGGCCATACGGCATGATTCTGGTCACAGATACAGGCAAAGTCCTTGGGGCAAACATCTATTCCTACAGAAAAAGATCAAGCTTCATGGAGGGAAGGTTTTTATGCACCTCCTTTCCTCCTGCCTGGGAGCAGCCAACTTTAAATCATATGGATGAAAGGAGTGCACTAAGCCTGACAAGGGAGAACACGGGTGACGACAGGAGGACACTACCCCTAACTTGCCTATCCTGGGAGTTCTTATCACATGAGGAACGCAAGCCTCTGTTTGGTACTAAGCCACTGTACTCAAGTTTATGTTCCACACAATCACAAGGAATCCCGGCCAACATGTGTATGGGACAGCTGGACAAGGTGGCCTAGAACAGCCCCTTCCAAACAGCAAATTACAGCCATGTATGCCTACATATTGAATCACCTTGGGTATGCAGAGGGCTTCCCAGATGGCACCAGCAGTAAAGAATTTGCCTGCCAGTGCAGGAAACACAAGGGACACGGGTTCCATCCCTGGGTTGTGAAGATCCTCGAGTAGGAAATGGCAACCCACCTCAGTATTCTTGCCTGGAAAATTCCATAGACAGAGGAACCTGGAGGGCTACAGTCCATGGGGCTGCAAAGAGTCGGACACAACTGAGCACAAATAGATATGTAGATGTAGGCTCGATATACTTGACAGAAGAAAGATAGATAGATGGTAGATTGACTTATTTTAGTAAAAATGAAGGGTCTCATTAATCTACTCAAGTTCTCCTCATAGTCTGTAAGTTATTATGGTTGTGCCTTTTTCTGTGCTATAAGAATTAAAAAGAATATGGAGGCTTCTGTATTCCTGGGGAGGAAAAACTGAGACATTTTTATTCCAAAGATCATAAAGAAGACGAGTTAAGTGGTCCAGAATGGGGAAGGGCCCCAAGGGGTAGAGAAAGGGAACACAAGCAAATCCAGAGAACAAGGATTTCCCCTCCATAAAGGATGAGAAACAGAGAGTCTAATTAGTCCCTCAAGTGGTAAAGACCATGTCCCACTCACACCAGGGAACCAGGCAGTAGATGGATGATAAAGATCACGACCTTGAGAACTGTCCGGACACCCTATGGCTGGCCTGAAGTGGATGAGAGAAAGCTTGGGGGACAGCTCTGTGGGCTGCCCTGACCAGTGCCTGGCAATGCTGAGCAGCATCTCACTTAGCAGAAGGTTTACTGTGAAAATTAAGGCCACCATAAGCTAGCACTATGGTGTCTCAAGTTTTCCCTACACTGCTAAAATTCATGGATTCTTGTTAATTCATCAGAGCTGAAGGGAACCCCCAAAATAACTGACAGTGAACTTGCTTTGATAAGAGGGAACTCAGAGTTAACAAGACTGGCGAAAACACAAAATCATGAGTGCTAACGGTTCTCGATTCTGAGCACTGGAGAATTTACTCCTATTGCCCAGGCCCCTGTTCAGAGTGGTGTTCATTCTGCAGGGTAATATTTGGGAGAAATTCAGTGGCTAAGGACTGTATTTATCCAAATATAATCAAGCCTGGAGAAAAGTTTCATATTTATTTATCAAACTAGAGGAAAGGGGTGAGGAAGCCCGTTACCTCTCTGGTGAGACTGCAGAATCATACAATGGGGATTGAAAGGGACTTTGAAGATCACCTGGTCCTACTACTCCTGTGATGCTGAAACCCCCTCTCCAGTACCCCCATCATTACACCTCTTAGAACTCTGATTTGAGCATGACTTCCAGCCACAAGGCACTGGGCCCAA
Source organism: Oreotragus oreotragus (assembly GCA_006410675.1). NCBI lineage: Eukaryota > Metazoa > Chordata > Mammalia > Artiodactyla > Bovidae > Oreotragus > Oreotragus oreotragus. Next base: position 43,273 of record SJYX01008130.1, on the reverse strand, counting down.
TGGGACAAACAGGAAGTGAGGGCATAGACTCTGCCCTCAAGACACTCAGTGAGACAGGAGTGCATAAAGGTCTGTAACAACACTCAGCTTGGGTGAGAAGTAGGGTGATAAGACTGGGCCAAATCGTGAGTTGGGGGGATTTCCTCAAGGACAAGAGCCTGCAGTGAAGGTCTCCGGGGGGTGGAAGTCAATGAGAAACTCACTAAAGATATTTAGGGAAAACCTTGGTAGGATGGGGACAGACTTCACCAGCTTCACAACTGTGCTGTTGGATGGATTGGCAGGCGAGGGTCAGAGAAAGATCTAGGTCAGGTGGCAACAGGAAAAGGAAGAAGGGTAAAAAATATATAAGCCAGGCAATGCTAATATTCATAATTCAAATCCTACTGCCTCCTCTGTTCTGTAATATTAATTTTCCTGAGGAAGATCATTGCATTTCATCTAGAGTTTTAAAACCATTAAGAATGCACTCAAGTCCTTCCAGCACCTTTGTCCAGCAATAAACATTACTGAACCCAGCAGCAGTCAGCTCTTCCAGCAGTATGTGAGGGACTATAGGGGGAATTTGAAAATTTTATGGTCTGAAAAGTGGGCCTTAGCACTTTAGCTTTTATTCTCTCAGAGAGCTTATAAATCCCTCTTCATTTAGCAGTCTTCAAGAAAGTGACAGCTTTTGTTAGTCAGGCTAAAGAGAGATTAGAAATAAAAATTTTAGCCATTAATCCTCACTGATTAAAGTGAAACCAGAAATCAAATTGTTACCAACTGTGTGCTAATTTCAGCTTAACTCTTTGGCAAGAGGTGTTGGAAATTTTCAACTGGCTGCACTAATTCACAATGCCTTACTACTGATGGCAGAAAGTCAAGGTCTCCTTCCCTCCTGGGTCCAGGGTGTGAACAATGACTATTTCAAAATCAGCCCAATAAAATATAAACATTAAATCCTCAGCTATGCTGTTTCTCAGCCATCACTTTCCACACTACTTTCTCCTCCTATTACCCCCAACAACCGCTGCCCTGACTCCACCAGCAGCAATGAAAAAGTATCTCCCCAGAGACCAGAGCATCACAGCTGAACGGCTAGCCTTTCCGCATCAAACAGAATGTCTGCAGCATCAAAGCAGGTGTCACCCCCACACAAGCCGTTTCTATTACATACAGTGCTGGGAGGGAAGGAAAGTCTTCATGCCAATAAGCCACATCAATTCATCAATCAAAATGAATTTGTGCACTAATTAAACTAGCAAAAATTTTAAAAGGCATTTGTGTTACAGATGAGCGAGAGGTGTGGGGAGGAAGATGGAGAGTTAAAATTCCAGGGAAGGGAAAACCTGTCAGGCACGGCACCAAACAGCAAAGGCAGTAAATACATGACTGGAATTAACAGTGGGCCTTTCATTAGGCTTAAAATTAAAAGTAAGTAAACAAATAAGTAAATAGATGGTACTCATAAGTAAGTAAGTAAAGTCACTCAGTCATGTCCGACTCGTGTCCCTGTGACCCCATGGACTGCAACCCACCAGGCTCCTCAGTCCATGGGATTCTCCAGGCAAGAATACTGGAGTGGGTTGCCATTTCCTTCTCCAGGGGATCTTCCCGACCCAGGGATCGAACCCAGGTCTCCCGCATCAGAGGCAGATGCTTTAACCTCTGAGCCACCAGGTACTCATACTTGAGGGAAAAAAAAGGCAAATATGTTTCTGGTTGGGCCAAACAGAGATATTAACAAGCTATTCTGGATTGTGTACCGTCCTTGGGGAAATCTGTCAGCAAAGTCAAACTCTGCCTTCCTTTCTTCATACCTATTTCTACCTTCTTATAAGCATTTCTCCTACTCCTTTTGATGACTTTCCAGGGATACCATGTACAGTTGTATGGTTAGCACACTGTGCAAAAGCTTTGTGGTGAGGGAAGAATGGTATTAGTCTACCCTCTGACAGCCAAGTCACACAACTTGGAGTAGGGTTGCTGTCATCAGGAAGCAGTGCCTTTTTCTTCATCCCCTCTGCTTGTGTATCCACAGGACTGTGAACCCACAGAGACCAGCAAAAGTCCTCATCCTCGCTTTTATTTACTTTCTTGTCTTTTGTTTCTTTGTTTCCTCCCTCTGAACCTTGAACTGAATACTTCTTCACCTGTTTCAGTATATCATCAGATTTTGAAGCAAAAAGAAAAAAAAAAACAACACCTTAATTATCCATCCAAGTGTTTCATCTATATGACACCAAGCATCCACATATAGGGGAAACATCTTAACGCTTACCATTGTGTAGACAAAACATCTGGTTGATCAGATTGGTTCATGTTTCTTTCAGATGTTTGAGTACCATAAATACACTCTCATGCCCACTCGCAGGCTGAATTCTCCTTTGTAGAGTACAAATTAGTTGTTTTTTTAGGTTCAAAGAGTCTTATTCAGTATAGCAAGAGTTTGAGGGATAATAAACAGACAAGGGTTTTTTTTTACCTTAACACTAAATAAACTGCATTTAATCCATATGCTAAGTATTATGGGGTGAGAACTTATCTTTAGTCTATTTGTTCTAATGCTTCATTTGACAAGATTCTTTCACTGTTTCTTATATATCTGTCGTACTACGAACAAAAAGACATTTACCTCAATACTCCCATTTTTATAAAGTCTTCCAAGTACATCTTTTTTCTTCTAAAACCTGCTCCTGAAAACCAAACATCTAGTTGAATGACCCTTGTAAAGTTAAGAACATGGCAAACAACTGGCCCACACTCAGCTACCTTTGTTCAAAATGATGGAGGAAAGTGATTATATTGAGCATGTCATTTGAATCTGGCCTCATCACCAGAGCCCTTTACGGCAGCTCCATGAGGTGAATGACAAACATCATTCTTCCCATTTCCCAAAAAGAGAAGTGGAGGCTGATCAAGTTAAATGCTAGGTCCACGGTCAGACTGTGAGTCCACAGCATAACAAAGAACTTTCCAGAGCTTTTCAGAACTGGCCCTAGGACAACGCACTTGGTACACAAGGGGTGAAAACTAAAACTCCTTTTCTTTTCCCCAAGACAGACCGTGAAACTGTAAAGATGAGCTGGCATTTTGTTTTATTTTGTGTAATAAACTGTTCTTTTCACAGCAGCTGGCCCTGAGGGAGTTTCAAATAGCACTGCTTGGCTGCAGCTGTGGGTGTGGCCCCACTCCATCCAAAGGCAACTTGGAGAGCCCAGCTGTGTCAGGCAGAATGGGTCTTAGACTTACCATGGGCCAGAGTTTGGTTTGGTTTTTTGAGAAGGGGATTTTATGTCTATTTAGGCAAGGTCAGTTCTTTCTTTTGGCATTCATACTAAAACTCTCTACTCTGATTCTTAGGTTTTTGTACATAATAGACAAATAGTAAATACCGTGATTCTCCAAACAGAGAAATTCCTGAGAATATAGGTGTTTAAAACCTGAAATTAGTTGACCTTAAAACATTTCAGTGTTTTGAAGGAGAAAAGGATATTGTCCTAATTCCCCCTTTACAAAGAAGTTTTGACTATATTTTAAAATTGTGTTTATTACCTGATATACCAGGGGTGTACGGCTGGTATTCTTTTTGTTCCTATGTCTCAATATCTCTGTTTTTCTTTAAAGCAGGGTCAGCAAACATTTTTTGTAAGGGCCCAGAGAGTAAATACTTTAAGGCTACGTATGGTTTCTTTTGGGGCTTCCCCAGTGGCTCAGCAGTAAAAATCCATTGCAACGCGGGAGCTGCAGTAGACCTGGGTTTGATCCCAGGGGAAGATCGGGAAGATCCCCTGAAGTAGGGCACAGCAACCCACTCCAGTATTCTTGTCTGGAGAATCCCATGGACAGAGGAACCTAGCAGGCTATAGTCCATAGAGCTGCAAAGAGACAAACATGCCTGAAGCGACTTAGCATGGCAGCATGATCTCTTTTGCATCTCTCTTGGTTGCACTGTCCTTTTCCCCATCTCTCTCCTAATCTCTGTTTGTTACAACCTTTTAAAACTGTCAAAACCCTTGTTACCTTGAGTGGCCTATGAAAATAGATTTGACGCCATTTTAGTTGCGTCCTCAGTTCTCGACCCAGTTCTGTCCTGCACGCACTTGTGATTGTTGGCAGTTGGTATGATGAGCTTCTCTTACCCTTTTATGAATATAACCTAATAGTCTTTTCCAACTTGCAGAATCTATGAAATGCCTCTACACTTGCTTTTGTTCTTTCATTTTAGATACACAGTTTATTAATTGCAGAAAAGTTTGGTTGTGCTTCAGTTAAATTTCATAATGCTTAGTTTAGAATTATCTAGAGCCAAGCCATCTGGCATGTGAACTCAAGTGTCAGAAATTCTGAATTTGAATCTCTTTTTTTTTCCCACCACTTATTAGGCTCTTGTGGTCTCAAGCAAGCCACTAAACCACTCTGACTTCCAATTTCCTCTTCATCAAATTTAGGAAATGACACTAACTCTGCCAGCCTCTTAAAGCTGCTTAATTTTCTAATTGAAATGTAGATACTGAATATACTTTGTAAACTACAAAACATAAAATCATCAGTATGTGTCATTCTTTTAAGCTCCATGCTTTTATAATTGTGAATTTCCCCTTATAAAGTTTATTATAGGAAAAATATTTTTTCTTAAAACTACTAGCTTAAATGACATTAGCCAAAAGGACCAATAAAGTCTTCTCAGTTTAACATCTGGAATATGACTAGTCAAGGCAGCTTTTCATAGTATCAAATGCAGTTTCTAGACTAGCTTTTCATAGTATCAAATGCAGTTTCTAATATAGTGCCTTGCACTCAAACATTTGCTAACTTTCTGTAGGACCTTAGTCCGCAAAGGCATCAGATGGTCCTATTTCCCTTTCAGCTGTAAATAATTACGTTTTTATACTTACAATATTAAACTGTGGGCCCTCCTTCTTTCATAGTTGTTGTTAAAGAAATTCTCCACAGATGTTTGCTCCATTCCCTCAATGATTCTCTTTTTCTATTTTCCTTCTATGATAGGAGAATGAAAAGAAAAATATTCCCTGAGACTCGACAGGTTTTGTCTAATTAAAAGGGAGTTAATTCCCAGTTTACTTGTTTTCCTTAACCCCCTCCCATCAGTTATTTTCATCAAAAGCCTCTTTAAACAAATTTTCAAGTAATAAAAGCTACGCCTTGATTAATGAAAGTTGATCTGGGTGGAGGCAGGTGGGAAGGAGACTCCCTAGAAGTCTGAGATGGATTTCTCAGATTTATTTGGTTTTGTGTTATACATACCCTATAGGGAAAGAAACCAAAATAACCTAGTGCAGTAACCCCCAAACCTGGCTTTAGATCAGAATCACTAGAGAAACTCTGAAAAACCAAGGATTTCCTTACTGGCCCTGTTGCAGATTTACTGAAGTAGAATCTTTGAGAGGGTCAGGCCTAGGAATCTGTAATTTTAAAAAGATACAGCCAGGTTTGAAAACAGTGGAGTAGTTACTACTGTGGTCTGTAGAGTAGTAAGAAAGATGTAAGTTTAAACTCTGGCTCTATTATTTATACTTCTTAAATGAATTTGAGCAAATTAGCCTCTCTCCAATAAAGTAAGATAATAATAAAGTTATATTTCATAGACATCTTCAAGGATTAGCATGAGATAATTTAGCATTTAAGTGCTTGGCACATAGCACTTAGTAAATTGTTTATCGTTGTATATGGCTATCTCACTGTTTTTTTGACAAATACTGTATTCCTTGGGGAAAAAAGGTTAAACTGAAGTTAAATTTTGAATATAATCTTATTTGAATAGAAATTTATTTCATGACAATCACAAATTAAATTAGTCATGCCACATGTGACTTTTCCACATCTCATTAATAGAAATATATGTTCACTCTGAAGTTTTCTTTTGAAAACTTGATACTTTTTACAGCAGTAATTTGTATATGTTGCTAATAGGCAAAGTGGACAAGTCATGTATGTCTATTTGGTGACATGTCTATTTAGAATTCAACCCAATGCAGTAAAAGAAAAATTAAAAAGAAAGAATGCAAAGTAATTTTGTGTTCACTGCTTGATTTTCATTAGGCTCATTTCTTTTTCCCTAAAACCAAAGATTCAACTGAGCCTGGGGATGCTGGTGCATATAAGAATATGATAACAAACATGGCAATTTTAGCAAATATTTACTTTTCTTTAAAAATAAGATTTTAAATACTATACCAGAAAGAAATGATATCAGTATTTTATATATGCTGAAATAACTATCTGTACAGACTGCTGTACAGATACTGTAACATCCTAAATATTATGAAATTCCTTAAAAATATTTATTCTTTATATATAAAATAAAAATAAGTTTTAAGAAATGTAAGAGTGCTTCATCCAGTACTTCTCATATCATGCTAAGTATTGTCTTACTATTTTAAAAGCTGATTTGCCCCGTAGTTTGGATGTGTTCTATGAAACACTGAACAGCTACCACGATTATGTATTGCTGAGAATAACCTTCCAGTAAGGTCTAGGGTAGCCATTTCTGAAGTGACAGTGAGCAATGAAAAGTCATCATTTAAAATAGCCAATTATGTTGGTTCTTTGGTTAGAATGAAATTCCCAGTAATAGCAATGGCACCCCACTCCAGTACTCTTGCCTGGAAAATCCCATGGACAGAGGAGCCTGGAAGGCTGCAGTCCATGGGGTCGCTAAGAGTCGGACACGACTGAGCGACTTCACTTTCACGCATTGGAGAAGGAAATGACAACCCACTCCAGTGTTCTTGCCTGGAGAATCCCAGGGATGAGGGAGCCTGATGGGCTGCCGTCTATGGGGTCACACAGAGTCGGACACGACTGAAGCAACTCAGCAGCAGCAGCTGTGTAAATTATAGCATTGTATTGATAAGCTGAATTTGGCCAGCTTTTGGCCAAATCCCCGAGATGGATTCCTAGAGTATTTATTATTAAACATTGAAAGTCACAAATTCATGATGAGTATAATGCCAAAATTTCCATAGGTTTTAGTAATTAATAGCATAGTTTTCTAAGAATCCTGATATAAGGATTATTTTGGTGACAGATCATTCATGCATTTCTGTTTTACTGACAGCAGTATGACAACCTGGTAATGTATTGATTCATCTTAGGTGGATAGTATGACTCCTGAATGATTAACGTAGGGATGATTTTAACATAAGCAATGGAGAAGTTGGGTAGAAATTATTAACAGTAAAAGTTTTACTTCTTCAAAATAGTGTCTTTTCAGAATACGAGGCAGTTTTTCATTATTGTGGCCTGCCTTATGTAGCTTTTAAAGTGAAGTGAAGTCACTCAGTCGTGTCCAACTCTTTGCCACACCATGGACGTAGCCTACCAGGTTCCTCCGTCCATGGGATTTTCCAGGCAAGAATACTGGAGTGGGTTGCCATTCCCTTCTCCAGGAGATCTTCCCAACCCAGGGACTGACCTGACCTCATGGACTGTAGCCTTCTAGGTTCCCCCATCCATGGGATTTTCCAGGCAAGAATACTGAAGTGGGTTGCCATTCCCTTCTCCAGGATATCTTCCTGACCCAGGGATTGAACCTGGGTCTCCTGCCTTGTAGGCAGACACTTTATTGTCTGAGCCACTAGGGAAGTCCCTTTTTTAGGTAGCTTTTAGAGTTTAGTAAACAGCTATTAATATAGCCTATTCTAATAGAATTGGTAGACCTGTGAAACCTGAATGCCTTATGTTCTTAAAAAGTAATGGGTTCTTCTAATTTGTAAGGTTTAGTTTGCTAAAATCTAATAACCTTGTAAAAGATAACTTTTTTTTTTTTTTTAGATAACATTTTTTGGTTGAATTCTAGTTTGTCTAATCAAATGCCTTCAATCATGGCTTGTAGTTTTCCTGAAAACCTGAAAAGTATTGGCCATTAGTATCATACAGGAAAATAATGAAAACTATATTCCTGAACATATACATTGTTTGGGATGTGAGGTATAAACCTCTTAGGGATATGCCTGAGAAGATACCGTAATCATAAGGAGAGTACCATATGCTGTTCTTTGGCCTTTCAAAGAATGAATGTACATTCAAAAGTGCTCTGGCATGTGAAAGGAGTGTGAGGCAGCCTGAACTACCTAAAAGACAACAGTCAGTGCAGTGGGTTCCTAGACACTGCTTTTTGAGGAAGTGTTTCATATGAAGGAAAAGACTTGGGAAGAAGAAACATCCATGATTTTCTAAGTGCCTCTCCTGTTTTCATTGCTTTTTAAATAAGAAGAAGGCAAACACATATAAGTGACCAAAAGTATAAATGACCACAAGAGAGGAGTCAGGGCTCAGTCTACTTTGTTTTTACACCTGTTTTTTATGGTGTGCGTTTGTGTTTACAGTGTTCTCTGAAACAAACCTCCTGTAATCACTTTTTTGGTAACTTCTTTACCAGTCATTATCTCACTTTTATGAAGTGGTTTGCATTAATTTGCATTTATAGTCATTCCCTAAAATCATTCTAGAATGATTGAAACCACTTACAAAAAAGAAAATATTGAGGGTATCTATTGGCTTAGGGTGTTACTTATGGTTGCTGAATTTTGCTTTTCATCAGGAGTGTTTTGACATTCACATTCAGAAATATATCATTTTCTTTTTGTAATTGGAATACATATGGAGATAATAGTCTTTATTTATTAATAATATTAATAAATATTATTTTGAATATTTCTCTTTGAAGCTTAGAAAATTTTGGCATCAAAGGTAGATTTATTGCTGATTATACCTAATAATAAGGGATCTTCCTTCATAGCTCAGTTGGTAAAGAACCTGCCTGAAAGGCAGGAGGCCCAGGTAACATCCTCCATGCCTGTGTTCATACTGGTCCATCTATCAAGGCTTCTCTCTCCTTTTCTTTGTGTGGGGAACTCTTGCTTATGCTTTTAGGCCTGATTCAAACATTGCTGAACTTGACCCTCAGTCTCCAGAGCCTGTCTCTTATACACATCTAGATGTGTATAAGAGACAGGTATGATCCCTGAGTCAGAAAGATCCCCTGGAGAAGGAAATGGCAACCCACTCCAGTATTCTTGCCTGGAGAATCCCATGGACGGAGGAGCCTGGCAGGCTACAGTCAATGGGGTCACAAGAGTCGAACACAACTTAACGACTCAACCACCACCACCATACCTAAAACTTGTATCATTTGTACCGTTTATAGCTAAACTTAAATAATTCTCCAGAACTCTATGCCCTAGAGAAAAAGAGACTGAACTGTAGTCTTTAAATTTATGCTTCTGGATTTTAAGAAAAAAGGGAGGAAATAAAATTACTCCTCTGTCCATGGGATTTTCCGGGCAAGAATACTGGAGTGGGTTGCCATTTCCTTCTCCAGGGGATCTTCCCAACCCAGGGATCGAACCTAGGTCTCCTGCATTGCAGGCAGACGCTTTAACCTCTGAGCCACCAGGGAAAGCCCTAATAAAATTACTATTTTATTCTTAATATTTTATTTTATTTCCTATTATTAAATATATACAGCACAGTATTATATAGTGCATATAAATTTAATAATCTATATTTAGGGGGATTGAATATTCTAGTAGCTGTTCCTTAATAGAATAAGTACATTCCTAAAAAATTTGCTGTACAACAACTTTCTATTCATTATATTCCCTGGTGCCTCAGACAGTAAAGTGTCTACCTTTAAGGAAAATCCCATGGACGGAGGAGCCTGGTAGGCTACAGTCCATGGGGTCGCAGAGTCAGACACGACTGAATGACTTCACTTTCTCTTTCTTCCCAGAGATTTCCATTATAATATTAAAATTGTAAATCACTTTTTCTAGTTCTGACATTAACTATCATAAAATCACATTTGTTTTTAAACAGCTATATTCTTAAAAGCAATAGGTCTCCCATAAGATACTAACAGTCTTGAAATATTAACAGTGTTCTTTCAGTGTACTCAAGACCACAGTCTTCAGCAGATTGTCGTTCTTATCTTTCTTCACAAACTGTTATCCAGTCATGGACAATCATATGAGCTTTAGTGGTTGGGCCACGCTGATTGCTGGTGTAGAACTGCATTACCACTTCAAATGTTGTCTCCACGTTGACAGTGTCTTCTCATCTTAGTCGCTTTCCTTCTTTAAACCTTACTGTCTTCTCCAAAAGTCTTGATTTAGACATCTTTTAACATGTTGATCTTAAAAAATAATTCTGTTTTAATAGAGTATCTGTTATATATGAATCATAAGAGTATCATTTTATAGGTAGGCATCCTAATAGTCATAAATGTTGTATTGGGCCCCAGAATTCTATAATCAGTTAGTTCTTGTTCTATAATGTTGAGGCAGTTGACAGGTTCCAAAAATGTGAGGTTTAACAAGTGAATTTACAGTCATTATTCCTAAAGATATGTCCTTCTTATAATACTATTTGTATGAGATAATTTCTTTGAAACATGATGAACCAAACACATTTGGTAGTTAAGGCTGTCACAATCTAAGTCAGCCTTCTTCCCTGGGTCACATTTTCCCTTATCTCCAAGGACTTTTCTTTGGAATTTTTATCTTTGGCCTCAAGAAACATGGTGTTGGTTCAGGTTAACTCAGCACCCAAGCACACGGGGGTGGTAAGCAGTTGGAGAAAGGTTAAGAAATGATGGGGCTATCATATAAACACTTCTCCAATCCCTCTTTATATGAAAAAATATATATCTTTTATTTGTCTTTCTAGTGGTTTCATTGTGACCCACATAATAATATGTGAAAAGGAGAACATCATTTAGATGATAGAAATAAAACATTCAGAGGCAAAGAGTCCAAATTGCTTATCATTCCCCAACTTTTCTTTGAGCACCATCCTGCGTTAAACCAGATTAATGTAAAATAGCAGAAAAGTAATATTAAATATGAGTATATGTGAATTTTCCTGGCCAGGCTTGTTTATTGGCTTCTTGATATAATTCCTGAATTTCAGAATCCAGACCTCAGCATGTACTTTAGATGAATGTGTTTAAAATTTTGAAATACAGAGAATATTATTATATACTTGGTTCCTGGAAGTTAAAGTTCTGAAATACATCTATGTATAACAGATTCTCTCCATTTTACTAATTCACCATGTAGGGAGGGATCTTAAGACCTTAAAGAAAGACTTGATCGGAGTTAAACCCTATACTTCCAATCCTTTGGTTCAAAAGAGTAGTTGCATACATATTTTTATGACTTTGTACATTTTGTATTCCCTTTATGGAATTCCTGGCTGCTGACAAGCTCTAGCTTATTCTGTAAAGCTTAGTACAGGTGTCATATACCCTAAGGCAACTTCCTGACCTTCCCACACGTAATTAAGTTGTTGTTTGCCTCCTTTGCACTCTCATCACTTTGTGCACACCTACTGGAGCACTCTTTCTCAGTCACTAGGATCTAAATTTCTTGAGGGCAGAGACTGGGTCTAATTATCTTTGTTTCTATTTAACCTGTATATAATAGTTTATACTTAGTGTATGCTTAGTATGTGATTACTAAATACAAAGTAAATGACCACGTTAGGAATCAGTGACTCAGTGAATCCAGTTATACCTTGAGCTCAGGAACACATGTTCCATCCTTACAAGTATATTTTAGGTGATTATCAATCTGTGAACATTACTGGGTATATAATATCCATATTTACCCATAGGTTAATAGAGTTGCTAAAGAAAAAAATTGTAGATAATTAGGGAACAAAGTTAAAGCAAGAAGGCGACCCAGATCCTAGGCTAGACTGAAATTGCATTTTATAGTATTAAACCATATTAACAAATGAGCTGTTTTATTGAATATTAAATTATGTCAACAAATAACAATTGTTTCTGCTATAAGCAAGGCATTATGCCAAAGTTAGTTATGGGTTCTCTGTTACAGAAAAACTTTAACTTAGGTAGCAAGACATAAGCATATGAAAAGTGGTTATATGCCTCCGCAGTTTTCAACATTAGTTCAAAACACAAGAGGTCATAAGAGATGCCAAATGATTTTACAGATCAGTTTAAAACCAGGAGAAGAACTACTGTATTGATTCCTGGCCACCTTAATGGTATGACAACTAACAAATCACCATTCTCCATTTTAGGCAGCAGAAGTGCTGTACTGCAAGGATAACTAAAATTTGATATGGATTATTTCACTAAAGCAGTGGTTTTCAACCAGAGGTGATTTTTCCCTCTGAGAGACATTTGACAGCATCCAGAAACATTTTTGTTTGTGGTCTGTGTGCTGTGCTGTGTTTAGTCACTCAGTCCTGGTCTGATTCTTTGAAACCCCATGGACTGTGGCCCATCAGGCTCCTCTGTCCATGGGGATTCTCCAGGCAAGAATACTGGAGTGGATTGCCATGCCTTCCTCCAGGGGATCTTCCCAACCCAGGGATCGAACCCAGGTCTCCCTCATTGCAGGCGGATTCTTTACCATCTGAGCCACCAGGGAAGCTGTGTAGAGACCAGGGATGGTGCTAAACATTCTATGATGCACAGGGTAGTTCCCCCATGACAAAGAATACTGTGGACCAAAATGTTAGCATGGCTGCGATTGAGAAACCCTGCTCAGTGGTGCAGTATAGAAACTCTTCTGCATTTTCCTTTCCTTTTACAGGAAATTTTATTCATCTGTGATTATTTCTATTTTGTTCATTGTTTATCATCTGCTCAGCTGTAAGTTTACCACAAGTGAGACCAGGAGCATACCCCCAGGGAACAGACCACACCATAATTCAGTTCTTCATAAGTTGTTTCCTAGAAGAGCCTCCTTTTCTTTCTGCTAGAACCCTTCAGGTGCCTTTTTTTTTTTTAAGGCTTTTCCAGCCCATAGTAACACCAGAAGTCTCCATTAACCCCCAGCTTATACAGATCATATTCAGACCGAGTTTATAACCACAAGGTAGAAGCTTTCATTTTGCCCACAAATATTAAGATAGACTCTCCAAGATGGCCATACCCTGAACAAGCTTTCTGCCAGTATTTTTTTCTCTCTAGTTTTTCTCTCACTTTGACAACTGCTTCAGCCTTCATTCCTGATCTCTGCCTTCCCTTTACCTGCACTGACTTGTTGGCCTGGATTGCTTCTGTGAGTTTGATCTGGGATAATTTTAATCTTAGCCATTTGCTAAGATCGGTTAAATATTGGAAATGCCCTCTTCCTAGGCAGCAGTCCCAAGATATTGTAACAATACTGTGATTATTCTCTTTTTTCAAAAATACACACTGGTTTAAATGTTTAAGAGATGGGGAAGAGAAGGTCTTGATGATGTGCACACCAACGTAATAGCTGAAGTGGTGGCTATATATCTCTGCTTCAGTAATAGCACTCGGCATTAATCCACTATCCAAATTAATTCCAGAAAAGTATGTGTCACATTTTGTTTCACCAGTTTTCCATCTCAGCCTTAAAGATGGAGGCAAAAAACAAAGCAGTGTGCTTTATGTATCTAACCTAATTTCATAGTCATGGCCAGATTTCACAGAGATGAATAGAGGACTTTGAGGTATCAGTTTTCTTGTTAGATTCCCATCTCTACTGTGTATGTTTAATAGAGCCAGCAGAATGAGAAAAGGTCTGAAGGGTACCTCTGTCTTTGCTTCCTCCTCCAGTGAAAGGACTTCCTGTCACAGATAGTGGACAAGGGGTAATAATAGCAGTATTCACAGAAATAAAAGAATAGCTATGCATGAAGGAAATCAGGTGTTACTATAGGTGTGTTTATCAGAATTCTAACTTCTCTACTATGTAGTAGTGTTTGGAACATTTGTTGTTCATATTTTATAGAATACCTGATTTCATTGTGTAATAAGAATGTTAATATGCCAGTTTATAGATGAACACTGCCTCAGGTTTCAAGATCTGTGCTTACACCTAGGTGTTACACCTAGCTGTCAACCCTTTCACTGTGACGCTACAGAGGAGCTGCAACTGTCACCTGAAAGCTGTCTGAAAGAGTTGTTTTTCATTCACTCAGTCGTGTCTGACTCTTTGCTACCCCATGGACATGCCAAGCCTCCCTGTCCTTCACCATCTCCCAGAGCTTGCTCAAACTCATGTCCATTGAGTTGGTGATGCCATCCAACCATCTCGTCCTCTGTCATCCCCTTTTCCTCCTGCCTTCAATCTTTCCCAGCACTGGGGTCTTTTCCAGTGAGTTGGCTCTTCACATCAGGTGGCCAAAGGATTGGAGCTTCAGTTTCATCATCAGTCCTTCCAATGAATATTCAGGATTGATTTCCTTTAGGATTGACTGGCTTGATCTCCTTGCTGGCCAAGGGACTCTCAAGAGTCTTCTCCAGCACAACAGTTCAAAAGCATCGATTCTTCAGTATTCAGCTTTCTTTATGGCCCAACTCACACATCCATACATGACTACTGAAAAAAACCATAGCTTTGACTAGACAGACCTTTGTCAGATCTTGTCTCAAAGAGTATAGAGGTTGAAAAAATTGCTCCCATGTAAAACTTTACAGAGATGTCACTTTCTGCCTATTACTCTAATAAATGCCCTCATCTTGCTATCTAGGAAGCAACTTTCATGGATTGCTACCTTCTGGTAGATATGTATCAGCTACATGCAATTTGACAGGAAAATTCACAAAAGTTAAGATATGGGGATATTGTTTTCAATTAGTCATTTTAAAAGTGAAATTACAATTTGATTCATATAAGTGATATAGACCCTGTCATTAGATATTTCTGTCAAGTATTACCAGCAACACAATGTGTCACTTCTATGAGAAGTGACTTTTGGGTAAAGGAGCTGATCATACCCTCCTCAACTCATCCTGGGCTCTTTTTTTCTTTCGTAACTCCCTGGAGGCAGAAAAGTTCCATGGTACCTACTGTACCAGGCAGTAAGCTGACAGAAAAGGTTTTGCCCCTAAAGGGGAGCCTGCAGTTGGCTCATGTGACTAAGCCTCTTAATGAATCAGCTCTTTGTATCAGGTGGCCAAAGTATTGGAGTTTCATCTTCAACATCAGTCCTTCCAGTAAACACCCAGGACTGATTTCCTTTGGGATGGACTGGGTTGGATCTCCTTGCAATCCAAGGGACTCTCAAGAGTCTTCTCCAACACCACAGTTCAAAAGCATCANTTTGAACATCTGGAAATTCATAGTTCACATATTGCTGCTTGGAGAATTTTGAGCATTACTTTACTAGTATGTGAGATGAGTGCAATTGTGCGGTAGTTTGAGCATTCTTTGGCATTTCCTGTCTTTGTGATTGGAGTGAAAACTGACCTTTTCCAGTCCTGTGGCCACGGCTGAGTTTTCCAAATTTGCTGGCATATTGAGTGCAGCACTTTCACAGCATCATCTTTCAGGATTTGAAATGGCTCAATGGGAATTCCATCACCTCCACTAGCTTTGTTCATAGTGATGCTTCCTAAGGCCCACTTGACTTCACATTCTAGAATGTCTGGCTCTAAATGAGTGATCACACCATCATGGTTATCTGGGTCGTGAAGATCTTTTTTGTTCATTTCTTCTGTATATTCTTGCCATCTCTTTTTAATATCTTTTGCTTCTGTCAGGTCCATACCATTTCTGTCCTTTATTGAGCCTCTCTTTGCATGAAATGTTCCCTTGATATCTCTAATTTTCTTGAAGAGATCTTTAGACCTTCCCATTCTGTTCTTTTCCTGTATTTCTTTGCATTGATCACTGAGGAAGGCTTTCTCATCTCTCCTTGGTATTGTTTGGAACTCTGCATTCAAATGGGTATATCTTTCCTTTTCTCCTTTGTTTTTTGCTTGTCTTTTAACAGCTATTTATAAGGCCTCCCCAGACAGCCATTTTGCTTTTTGGCATTTGTTTTTCTTGGGGATGGTCTTGATCCCTGTTTATGTTTTATGTGGTCTTTTATTATAAGAGATTTTTTTCTTTAATGTTACTTAGTTTATCGATCTTTTCCTTTTTGTGTTCTTTATGTCTTCTTGAAGAAATCCTTCTGTGTACCCAAAATCATATTTTTTAATGAAATTCTCTCAAGTTTTACTTTTTATATTTGGGCTTTTGATCAGTCTGGCATTTTTGATGTAATAATCAATGCTGCAATGAATATAGTCATGCATCCCCTCATGTAGATATACACTGTCCAACATAGAGACTACTAGTTACCTAACTATTTAAATTGTTTAAAATTAAAGAAAAATTTTTAAGTTCAGTTCTTCATTCTCACATTAGCCACATCTCAAGTGCTCAGTAGTCCTTTGTGGTGATGACCACGCTGTTGAACAGCACACTTATACAATACCTCAATGCTGCAGTACATGGTTCTTTGCTCTTCAGGTCTTTACCAATACTCTCTTCTTAGTGTGGTTTAATTTGCTTTTTTTAATTTATTTTTGCTTGCACTGGGTCTTCATTGCTGCATGCAGGCTTTTTCTAGCTGTGTGCAGGAGCGCTCTTGCAATATGTGAGCGTCTCATTGCAGTAGCTTCTCTTGTTGTGAAGCACAGACTCTAGGCACGCAGGCTCAGTAGTTGTGGCACATGGGCTTAGTTGCTGTGTGGCATTTGGGATCTTCCTGGACTAGGGATTGAACTAGTATCTGTTGCATTGGCATGCAGATGTCCACATGGTACCATCAGGGAAGTCTTTGGTGGGTTTTGGTTCCAGTCTCTGGCCTCCTGAACATAAGCATGTTGAAAAGGCAGCTGGTTTTTTTTTAAATCTATCAATAACTTCTTCCAGGAATTAAAACTGCTCCCAAGTGAAAAGTTACCCTAAATACAGATTTTTATCTCTATAGTCCTCCTTCTACATCTTGGCCTTGTTATTACTTGTTAGTTCTCTAATTGCTTCAGCTAGATATTTTTCTCCAATTTGTCTAGTTATTCTGAACAGGAGGGTTTCTTCAAATGACCTAGACTCCCATTAGTAAGATTGCAACTACCCAGTGTTCAAGCTTACATTGTTCATTTATATATAAAGATTCGATTCTTTTAGCCTTAATTTTGAGCTCATGCTATTTAAATTAAATATATTTTCTTTTTAAGTCAATATATTTTTCTTCCCAAATCCAGATATAGTTTTCTATTCTACCTTTGATTATATCTGTTAAGTAAATAACCTAGTCCATTTAAAGATAGACCATATTTGGTATTAACTTTAAACATAAATTATAATAAATATTTGCTTAATATTTCTAAGGCATTCATGTGAATAAATAATGAATAAGTCTAGGCTTTATCTGAAAAAGTACATTGTTCATTTTTTTAAATATGTTTTGCTTGTTCATTGAATGACTTTATATATTCTGAAGATACCAGCAAACTCCATGTAAATACAAATAGTCTTAGAAACATAAAACTTTCTAGTAAAACTTTGCTGAAACACAATTTTGTGAGGAGACTTATAAACTTGCAGATTAACACAGTAACAACCCAACTTGAAGCATTAAAACCAAATTGCCTAATAACAAATGTCAATAAAGCTATCATGTGCATCTACACATTAACATACTTGGTGACATTAATGCCGTGTTACCAACTGTAAAATACTGCAAGCTTTGGTGCACTCAGCATATAGGAAATTGAAAACAACATTCTTAATGTTTCTGTTTTTTTAAATACTCTTTAATGTTATAAGATTTTAATATATTTACCCATAGGAAGTTTGACCTATAATACAATATGCAGACAATATAAGATTGAAGATAACTGTTAGTACTGATTATTCCTAATGAACTTTGTTGCTGAATGTTATAATAATAAATACAGTCTTCACTTTAAAGTACCAAAGATGAAAGTAAAGCATAATACTCAACAGCTAATTAAGAATCCATCTGCAATGCAGGACACCCCTGTTCCATTCCTGGGTTGGGAAGATCCACTGGAGAAGGGATAGGTACCCACTCCAGTATTCCTGGGCTATCCTGTGGCTCAGCTGGTAAAGAATCCACCTGTAAGGCGGGAGACCTGGGTTCAGTCCCTGGGTTGGAAAAATTCCCTGGAGAAGAGAAGGCTACCGACTCCAGTATTCTGGCCTGGAGAATTCCATGGACTGTATAGTCCATGGGATCACAAAGAGTCAGACAGGNATTCCTGGGCTATCCTGTGGCTCAGCTGGTAAAGAATCCACCTGTAAGGCGGGAGACCTGGGTTCAGTCCCTGGGTTGGAAAAATTCCCTGGAGAAGAGAAGGCTACCGACTCCAGTATTCTGGCCTGGAGAATTCCATGGACTGTATAGTCCATGGGATCACAAAGAGTCAGACAGGACAGAGCGACTTTCACTTCACTTTCTTAATAAATGATTTAGTGTTTTAAAGCATTTAATAAGGCTGAAGTAGTCAGTATACCTTTGTTTCTTAATAAAAATGTGGGAATTTTATTTTATTAACATTATTTCATTAACATTTAAACCAGACTTGACATCTTTAAAATATGCCTCAAAATTTAGAAGTATATAAATGTCATCACTTACACAAATAAGAAAAAACTAACACATATATACTCCATCTCAGTCATTCCTGAAAACAGACTACACAACAAATCTACATTTTTAAGCCAAGAAGACTTTAAAATATAGGGGAGGAAAGGAAACTTAATGGCCTCAGAACTAATGTCTTCTGCGTATTGAAAGGAAAGTTCGAGTGAAATAGGGCAAGTATTCTTCCATCAGCCTCTCAGTTTACTTTCCACTGATTTTTAGAGTGAGAAAGTAATTCATTCTCTGTACTTTATTGAATCAAAATCATATATTAAGCAACTTGAAATGACATATAAAATGTCTTACGTGGACTTCAGTCTTTGAGGGACAAACTAATCATCAAATTTCTTTGTACAAGTTTACAGGATTCTACTTTTCCCACATTAATTATGTAACATTATGCTGCTTTACTTTATATTTTACCATGTTTTATAAGTGGCTCTTAGAAATTTTAAAGAATTTGTGCAATTCTGTATTTGTTCTTGGGTAGCTCTGGGAGATGGAAGGCAGGATAATGCCAGAGGGAATCATCTACTTTTCTTCCAGGAGAAATACAAATATTTGC
Organism: Oreotragus oreotragus; assembly: GCA_006410675.1. Lineage (NCBI taxonomy): Eukaryota > Metazoa > Chordata > Mammalia > Artiodactyla > Bovidae > Oreotragus > Oreotragus oreotragus. The sequence continues at coordinate 24,312 of SJYX01008130.1, read as the reverse complement.
AGGGAAAATACAAGTTCAGATATAAGGGCTAGAGAAAAATTCATTGAAACCTCAGTCCCACTTTTTTTTTTTTTTTGTATTTATTTATTTTTTTACACGAACTCCCAAACATGAACCCCCCTCCCACCTCCCACCCCACTTTTTATAATAATGTTTCTTAGGGATACATTAAGACTGAGCCATTTTTTAAAAAGATATTTTCTCTATAAGAAATGGCAAATCTGTCTTATTGAATAATATAAAATCTGAGAGATTTGGAAAATTCAAAAAATTATTAAGAAAATTTATCAGTATTTTGATTGCATTTCAATTACCAAGTATATTTATGAATAATGTTTAAATTTTTAAATAATTAATTCAAAATTGATGATCAGTGCATGACTTTAAACATGAGATTTCCTAGCTTTGTAGTGATGACAGAATCGAAGTTCCTAGGCTTGTGGGAAAGACTGGTACTTATTAGCAGTAGTAGAAGTAGTAATAAAAATAATGATTTCTTAGAATAATACTCCTTACTTAATTGCCATCTATTCACCAATTTTCTTTTAAGATGCTCCTCCTAATATTCTTAAATAGAAAATAGGGAAAATAAGACAAAAACAAGTCAAATGGCTTTAAATCTTTGTTTTTCCATTTATTCCCTCATTACTTTATTCACTTCCCTCCTAATTTCTAAAAGAATATTAAACTATAATAGCTTAATGATAGACATCGTATGGTGGTGCTTAAACAAGTGACATAGTAAAACAGAAGCATGAATATTTTACACACTTCTCTCATCACTGAGGCATTATATCAGTTAGTCAAATACAAAATAAATAAGTCAAACCAATTTGTTTTATGTAAAGAGGGCATAATCCAAGTCATTCCCTTTTCTCACAATTATTTGCTATCCTGAGAATTGAGTCTGAATCATGTTGAATCTAATTTATAAGATACACATCAAATTTTATCATAAATATGAAGCTCCATGAGGTCAGTTTTATAAATTTCACATTGTAGTTTTTTGTAATACTTAAAATAGTTTAAAGCTTCAATTAAGAAACCTCAGATTCAGTTAAAAGTAATACTTTTGAATGAAAGAATACACAAAACATGTCAAGAGACAGAGTTTGAGTTTATGTATGTGCAGATATACAGTGACGTTTTTAAAATCTAGATTAGAAAACATATAAAATTCAAGTTTAACAGCATATCTTATTAAGATAGGAATCTTAATCCTCTATGAAAAGAAAAACAAAACAAAGCCCGGATAAGAGGTTTCTTTTGGTGGTGATCTATGAGGTATTAGGGATACGATTTCCCTCTTGTTCTGCTGTCTCCGTGTCCCTCAGTCATCATAGGTAGCCCATCACTCCAATAACTCTTCCTGTCAGTATTGGTGGCGACAGCCAGTCTGACCTGAAAAGAAACCAACACTCCTTCCCAATATTAAGATAGGAATCTTAATCCTCTATGAAAAGAAAAACAAAACAAAGCCCGGATAAGAGGTTTCTTTTGGTGGTGATCTATGAGGTATTAGGGATACGATTTCCCTCTTGTTCTGCTGTCTCCGTGTCCCTCAGTCATCATAGGTAGCCCATCACTCCAATAACTCTTCCTGTCAGTATTGGTGGCGACAGCCAGTCTGACCTGAAAAGAAACCAACACTCCTTCCCAACCTGGAAATGTTGGTAATTTATTTCACCAGCTCCTACCCACTACAACTGCCCCCCTCCCCGCCCCCTAGCAGCAGGCTTTGTTTATTTAAAATACAGAATACCTCTCTCAAGTATAAGCTGATTGGATTCTTCAAGTACTAATCAACTTAACATAGTTTTCCTAAACATTACACATAAAAAGAAAAAGCCTACAATTTTTTTCCCCCACATTAGACCATTACTTCTGAGCCATTCTACTTATTTAAAGAATTTCTTATGGCGGATGTTATAATAGGAATTGTTTTATTTGCTATTTGTTGGTCAAGTGTAACTAGATGCAGTGGTTGGCTGAGGAAAAGTAAAGAGAAATTACCGAAGCGTACTTCTGAGGCTCTTGAAGTTCATTACTGTTTAATAGTATTAGAAACAAAATCACTGTAATTTCCTTTCCCAGCCCTATATATAGTGTTAATAATATGCTTGTCATGGTGTCTTTACTATTCATGGATTTATAGGAGCCACTTTCCTGGCAATCCAAAATTCTTTCTTAGACATTAAACATTGAATAAAATAAAAGTTGAAAACATTATTAATACTATTAGGCAAAAATGCTGTTCATTAGCTTCAGAGAAGGTGATGTCATCAATATTAACAGTGGCACTTGCTTTAAAAGAATAAGTATCCTACTCGTGTTTCTCATTAGAATACAAGCAAGAGTACTAACAAAGTCTTGTTTGCAATAATCAGTCATTTGAAAGACTTGTCTAAATCTATTAGATTTACACACTTTATATTGGCCATATTCAAGTTTATTTTGAGTAGTCAAATACAGTTAAAGTATGTATTAAACCCACCAATTCACCCAGTACAGCGATTTAGGGGGGCACTGATTCTCTTATTTTAGACAATATTAGCCCAAACATTAGTGTTTGTTATAATTATATATTTTCCCTTACTCATCCCTAATTATTCATTTGTTTGTTCTTACATCTACCTCTTGGTTAAGAGAACATAGACATTTGCATGTTACTGTAAAGACAAATAAGATAAAAAAAGAAAATACATATTTAAGTCCCAATTAGGCTCCCTGACCATGCTCACTAGTTTCACGCTAGGTTTCTTTTTTATAAGCATTTTGTACTTTACTTTCATGGATGTGTTCAAAGTGTTAATTAACTCTGTTAACAGTTTTTGAATGCTGAATTGCAAATTCTATTTAAATAACATTAGCAATAGAAACTCTGGGATTTTGAAGCCCCCAACATAATGGTGCATTAAGAGGATAATAAAAACCAATTTGAAAGTATCTCACCTATAATTCCCCAAGCCTCCTTTCCCTATATCATGGGCCCATTTGCTTGGTATTATGATATGTGTGTCTGGTTGTATATCTGTGTGTTTTCTGTTACTTGTTCTAAAGCAAAATATGAAAGAGATAGGAGGAGACATATTAAGGAATGTGTTGACATTTGTGGGGATTAGATCCAGGAGATGAGAGGTAAACTGGAATTCTGGGACTTCTGGTGTTGGTATGACATAAAATAGATGAAGGGCAACATGAAATTAGCGTCAGTAGATTCAAGCCATAAATTGTAGTGGTTTCACTGTGAAGGGTGGGAGAAGGGAAGATGGGGTATTGGGGGCTTCCTCTTGAGCCCGTTTATAAAGGTAAATAGTCTTAGTAAGTGAGCCTAAATCCCATTGTACAGAACTCATGCTTAACCTGGAGTGGAGAGGAAGCCTCCATGTGAGAGCTTGTGCTCAGCCGTGAAATCGTGTCCAACTCTTTGCGACACAGTGGACTATAGCCCACAGGCTCTTCTGTCCATGGGGATTCTCCAGGCAAGAACACTGGAGTGGGCTGCCATGCCCTTCTCCAGGGGATCTTCCCAAGCCAGGGATTGAACCCAGGTCTCCTGCATTGCAGGCAGATTCTTTACCATCTGAGCCACAAGGGAAGCCCCTCATGTCAGGGCTACTCCTCTTCTCATAGGTCAGGGCTATTCCCTGACATCTGTGAGTTATAAACATTCTGGATCAGTAAATAGATGGCAGGTATAAATATAGAGTCTGGTTAGGTATATAAAGATACAAACATCAAATATAAAATAATGTTAATGTTTATTATACAAAAGGACTTTTAAACAAACTGAACTTGGAGAATTTAGATGACCCACAGAGACGCTAATTTTCATTATGAATAATAACATCATTGTTTTAATTTATGAAAGGACTTAGGGCTTCCCTGGTCACTCACATGGTAAAGAATCTACCTGCAGTACGGGACACCCAGGTTTGATCCCCGGCACGGGATGATCCCCTGGAATAGGGAATGGCAACCCACTCTGGTATTCTTGCCTGGAGAATCCCACGAACAGAGGAGCCTGACAGGCTATAGTCCATGGGGTTGCACAGAGTTGGACGTGACTTCGCGACTAACACATACTAAGAGACTAAAATGTAGCTCTGCATAGATAATGTCACATTGTTTTCCACATTAAAATTTTAAATTTGTCATAACCACTAGACAAAAGAAATACAGAATGTTTTTTTAATGATATACCCAGGCTTCTAATGTTTTATCTGTTGTCTTTCCTACAAATCTACTTAACGGATCCACCAATCTGGCAGAGTGTATAAAATAGCAACCTCTATGTGATCCTTATTTTGTATGAAATATTTACCTAAACCAGGCTTTGGTTTTCTTCTGCACTACATTTTTTTAAGTATTTCAACATATATACATTTAGCCTGGTTCACCCACTTCAATATTCTTTCCTGGAAAACCCCATGGACAGAGGAACCTGGCTATAATCCATGGGGTCACACAGAGTGGAACACAACTTAGTGACTGAACAACAACAAAAGAAATGAAAAATATCTTTAGTTTCCTTAAAACTACTTTTGCTAATTCTTTGTCCTTACAACTCTCTCTCTCTTATTGATATGTGGAGCAAGAATGACTTTTCTCTTTTCCAGAAATGAGAGATATGTAGCAATTCACATTATGATTATTTCTGAGATGAACTTAAATATACAGGATCTTAGTACATACTGATCTTCCCTGGTGGCTCAGCTGGTAAAGAATTCACCTGCAATGTTGGAGACCTGGGTTCAATCTCTGGATCAGGAAGTTCCCCTGGAAATGGGATCAGCTACCCTCTCCAGTATTCTGGCCTGGAGAATTCCATGGACTATCCATGGAGTTGCAAAGAGTCGGACACAACTGAGCGACTTTCACTGTCTTTAGTACATACCAGCCCTAATTAAATGAATACATAGAACACTTGCACCAATTATTGTGTTCCAGAGAAAAGTCCACATTCTGTGTGTTATTTTGTTTTCTACCCTATCCATTTCATATGGGACTCAGAATTATGAGAGGAAGTGCATTTATTTTCTCTACTCTAATTGTACATCATCTTGAAAGCCCGAAGGTGTGTCGTGTTCAGAACAGCAGTTTGTGCTGTTGTTCAGTACATACCGATAACACGCTGTTAAAAAGCTGTGGGTACCTGAGGGGCTGATGCAGATGTCATGTTAAAACATTTATTTGAAGAGATAAGTTGTGTTTGCCCAGGGTTGCCCATTTGGGAATGCTCCTGTGCATACCATAAGCTTGGCCCTCAGTTTGTCCCTGCTCATAGTTTGGAGTGGCTCCTTTCATTGTTTGAATTTGGTTGCACTGAAAAAGCAAGCCTGTTACTTCATTGTAAAAAGAAAGTGCTTGTCCAAGCACGTTGCATGTTGGCAGTTTAGAGTCTGCTCTTTTGCTGTCTGGAACTTGGACAACTTTTTAACCTCTCCAAGGCAAGGTAGCTGTGACAAGGTGTCAGTTACTTTAAAAAAGTAAATAAATCACAGGCTTTGAGTTTCGGTGTAATAGTAAAGATCCAGTGTCCTCACATGAGTTTCTCATTCCATGATTTTGAATCATATTTTTTGTTGTGAATGCTCTACCTTCAAAGTAAAACTTTAAATAAAAGAAAAAGCACAGTTTGAAGAATAGAGCATTCTGAGAGGAAGATTTTTAAGAATTAACAATGAAAGAACAGTATGTTAACTTTAATAAAATGAACTAAAGAACAAAAAAATAATTAAAGATGTATTTGAAGTTTAATCTTTCCTTGCCTGTTTTCTTTACCAAATCAGGAAATACCAGGATAGCTATAGTGTAAACATCATGGTACTAGAGGGTGTGACTTTTAGTGTTTAAAATATTTTGTAACCCAGTTAGTCACTTGCTGTAAATTCACCGAAGACAAATTTCCATGAATAATTCTAAACTTACTCTATAGAACAATACCTCAAAAACTGACAAATCCAGAGATAAAAGTCTTTATGACTTAACTCTATTGATTGGCTAATATCAAACAACAGTCTACATTTGCCAGATTCCCTCCAAAATCATAAACTGTACTTTTTTAAGAAAGAAAATAAAAACACTAATCATTAATTAAATAAAGAGACTGTTTGCCTGATAACAAAGTGGTCTGCAAATATATGAAGCTTGATTTTGCTAATCTTTACCAATTAATTTTCAGGCTATCCTGGGGGCTCAGCCTAAAGAATCTACCAACGACGCAGGAGATACTAGTTCGATCTCTTGTCGGAAAGATCCCCTGGAGAAGGGCATGGCAATCCACTCCAGTATTCTTGCCTGGAGAATCCCCATGGGCAGAAGAGCCTGGCAGGCTATAGTCCATGGGGTCGCAAAGAGTTAGACAGCACTGAATACCCATGTACCAATTAATTTCCACGGTTTTTCAACTATGTGTAATAGAAGAATGATACCTTGCTGAGCAAAAACTATGTTTCACTTTTAGTTTCATTTGTTCTTATAACCTCAACAAAATATTTCTACTTAGCAGTTTTCCAAACTTATTTCAGTATTTCTTGGTTTTACTGTTTAATGCTAGGGTAACATTCTGGACATAATATTGTGCCAGAATACTATATATATTACATTTTGTTTTTCACTGTTTAAGAAAAAGTAGGCTAATAACACATGAGAGCATTGGTCTATCAACTTTTTTATTATATGTTCCTGTGATTACTTTTTAGCATGAACCACCAATATATGCTTGCTTGCTGAGTTACTTAGTCATATCCATCTCTTTGTGACCCTCTGGACTGTAGCCTGCCAGGCTCCTCTGTCCATGGGGATTCTCCAGGCAAGAATACTGGAGTGGGTTGCCATACCCTTCTCCAGGGGATCTTCCCGACGCAGGGATCAAACATGCATCTATTATGTCTCCTGCATTGGCAGGCAGATTCTTTACCATTAACACCGCTTGGGAAGCCCAAATAAATGTAGTCTAATTAACATTATACCCATAACAATATACTGGTTTTAGTATTATTCTGCAGTCTTATGAAACACCACCATTGGGCGAGTTGGTGAAAGGTTCATGGGAGTCTATATGCTGTTTCTTACAGTTGTCTATAAGCCTATAACTATGTTAAAAAGTTAAAAATAAGATGAAAGAGAAAAATGATCCACTGGGTATAAAATCAAGACAGTTCAGTACAGTCACTCAGTCGTGTCCGACTCTTTGTGACCCCATGGGCTACAGCATGCTAGGCTTCCCTGTCCATCGTCAACTCCTGGAGCTTACTCAAACTCATGTCCATTGAGTCAGTGATGCCATCCAACCATCTCATTGTCTGNTTATTTTAGACAATATTAGCCCAAACATTAGTGTTTGTTATAATTATATATTTTCCCTTACTCATCCCTAATTATTCATTTGTTTGTTCTTACATCTACCTCTTGGTTAAGAGAACATAGACATTTGCATGTTACTGTAAAGACAAATAAGATAAAAAAAGAAAATACATATTTAAGTCCCAATTAGGCTCCCTGACCATGCTCACTAGTTTCACGCTAGGTTTCTTTTTTATAAGCATTTTGTACTTTACTTTCATGGATGTGTTCAAAGTGTTAATTAACTCTGTTAACAGTTTTTGAATGCTGAATTGCAAATTCTATTTAAATAACATTAGCATAGAAACTCTGGGATTTTGAAGCCCCCAACATAATGGTGCATTAAGAGGATAATAAAAACCAATTTGAAAGTATCTCACCTATAATTCCCCAAGCCTCCTTTCCCTATATCATGGGCCCATTTGCTTGGTATTATGATATGTGTGTCTGGTTGTATATCTGTGTGTTTTCTGTTACTTGTTCTAAAGCAAAATATGAAAGAGATAGGAGGAGACATATTAAGGAATGTGTTGACATTTGTGGGGATTAGATCCAGGAGATGAGAGGTAAACTGGAATTCTGGGACTTCTGGTGTTGGTATGACATAAAATAGATGAAGGGCAACATGAAATTAGCGTCAGTAGATTCAAGCCATAAATTGTAGTGGTTTCACTGTGAAGGGTGGGAGAAGGGAAGATGGGGTATTGGGGGCTTCCTCTTGAGCCCGTTTATAAAGGTAAATAGTCTTAGTAAGTGAGCCTAAATCCCATTGTACAGAACTCATGCTTAACCTGGAGTGGAGAGGAAGCCTCCATGTGAGAGCTTGTGCTCAGCCGTGAAATCGTGTCCAACTCTTTGCGACACAGTGGACTATAGCCCACAGGCTCTTCTGTCCATGGGGATTCTCCAGGCAAGAACACTGGAGTGGGCTGCCATGCCCTTCTCCAGGGGATCTTCCCAAGCCAGGGATTGAACCCAGGTCTCCTGCATTGCAGGCAGATTCTTTACCATCTGAGCCACAAGGGAAGCCCCTCATGTCAGGGCTACTCCTCTTCTCATAGGTCAGGGCTATTCCCTGACATCTGTGAGTTATAAACATTCTGGATCAGTAAATAGATGGCAGGTATAAATATAGAGTCTGGTTAGGTATATAAAGATACAAACATCAAATATAAAATAATGTTAATGTTTATTATACAAAAGGACTTTTAAACAAACTGAACTTGGAGAATTTAGATGACCCACAGAGACGCTAATTTTCATTATGAATAATAACATCATTGTTTTAATTTATGAAAGGACTTAGGGCTTCCCTGGTCACTCACATGGTAAAGAATCTACCTGCAGTACGGGACACCCAGGTTTGATCCCCGGCACGGGATGATCCCCTGGAATAGGGAATGGCAACCCACTCTGGTATTCTTGCCTGGAGAATCCCACGAACAGAGGAGCCTGACAGGCTATAGTCCATGGGGTTGCACAGAGTTGGACGTGACTTCGCGACTAACACATACTAAGAGACTAAAATGTAGCTCTGCATAGATAATGTCACATTGTTTTCCACATTAAAATTTTAAATTTGTCATAACCACTAGACAAAAGAAATACAGAATGTTTTTTTAATGATATACCCAGGCTTCTAATGTTTTATCTGTTGTCTTTCCTACAAATCTACTTAACGGATCCACCAATCTGGCAGAGTGTATAAAATAGCAACCTCTATGTGATCCTTATTTTGTATGAAATATTTACCTAAACCAGGCTTTGGTTTTCTTCTGCACTACATTTTTTTAAGTATTTCAACATATATACATTTAGCCTGGTTCACCCACTTCAATATTCTTTCCTGGAAAACCCCATGGACAGAGGAACCTGGCTATAATCCATGGGGTCACACAGAGTGGAACACAACTTAGTGACTGAACAACAACAAAAGAAATGAAAAATATCTTTAGTTTCCTTAAAACTACTTTTGCTAATTCTTTGTCCTTACAACTCTCTCTCTCTTATTGATATGTGGAGCAAGAATGACTTTTCTCTTTTCCAGAAATGAGAGATATGTAGCAATTCACATTATGATTATTTCTGAGATGAACTTAAATATACAGGATCTTAGTACATACTGATCTTCCCTGGTGGCTCAGCTGGTAAAGAATTCACCTGCAATGTTGGAGACCTGGGTTCAATCTCTGGATCAGGAAGTTCCCCTGGAAATGGGATCAGCTACCCTCTCCAGTATTCTGGCCTGGAGAATTCCATGGACTATCCATGGAGTTGCAAAGAGTCGGACACAACTGAGCGACTTTCACTGTCTTTAGTACATACCAGCCCTAATTAAATGAATACATAGAACACTTGCACCAATTATTGTGTTCCAGAGAAAAGTCCACATTCTGTGTGTTATTTTGTTTTCTACCCTATCCATTTCATATGGGACTCAGAATTATGAGAGGAAGTGCATTTATTTTCTCTACTCTAATTGTACGTCATCTTGAAAGCCCGAAGGTGTGTCGTGTTCAGAACAGCAGTTTGTGCTGTTGTTCAGTACATACCGATAACACGCTGTTAAAAAGCTGTGGGTACCTGAGGGGCTGATGCAGATGTCATGTTAAAACATTTATTTGAAGAGATAAGTTGTGTTTGCCCAGGGTTGCCCATTTGGGAATGCTCCTGTGCATACCATAAGCTTGGCCCTCAGTTTGTCCCTGCTCATAGTTTGGAGTGGCTCCTTTCATTGTTTGAATTTGGTTGCACTGAAAAAGCAAGCCTGTTACTTCATTGTAAAAAGAAAGTGCTTGTCCAAGCACGTTGCATGTTGGCAGTTTAGAGTCTGCTCTTTTGCTGTCTGGAACTTGGACAACTTTTTAACCTCTCCAAGGCAAGGTAGCTGTGACAAGGTGTCAGTTACTTTAAAAAAGTAAATAAATCACAGGCTTTGAGTTTCGGTGTAATAGTAAAGATCCAGTGTCCTCACATGAGTTTCTCATTCCATGATTTTGAATCATATTTTTTGTTGTGAATGCTCTACCTTCAAAGTAAAACTTTAAATAAAAGAAAAAGCACAGTTTGAAGAATAGAGCATTCTGAGAGGAAGATTTTTAAGAATTAACAATGAAAGAACAGTATGTTAACTTTAATAAAATGAACTAAAGAACAAAAAAATAATTAAAGATGTATTTGAAGTTTAATCTTTCCTTGCCTGTTTTCTTTACCAAATCAGGAAATACCAGGATAGCTATAGTGTAAACATCATGGTACTAGAGGGTGTGACTTTTAGTGTTTAAAATATTTTGTAACCCAGTTAGTCACTTGCTGTAAATTCACCGAAGACAAATTTCCATGAATAATTCTAAACTTACTCTATAGAACAATACCTCAAAAACTGACAAATCCAGAGATAAAAGTCTTTATGACTTAACTCTATTGATTGGCTAATATCAAACAACAGTCTACATTTGCCAGATTCCCTCCAAAATCATAAACTGTACTTTTTTAAGAAAGAAAATAAAAACACTAATCATTAATTAAATAAAGAGATTGTTTGCCTGATAACAAAGTGGTCTGCAAATATATGAAGCTTGATTTTGCTAATCTTTACCAATTAATTTTCAGGCTATCCTGGGGGCTCAGCCTAAAGAATCTACCAACGACGCAGGAGATACTAGTTCGATCTCTTGTCGGAAAGATCCCCTGGAGAAGGGCATGGCAATCCACTCCAGTATTCTTGCCTGGAGAATCCCCATGGGCAGAAGAGCCTGGCAGGCTATAGTCCATGGGGTCGCAAAGAGTTAGACAGCACTGAATACCCATGTACCAATTAATTTCCACGGTTTTTCAACTATGTGTAATAGAAGAATGATACCTTGCTGAGCAAAAACTATGTTTCACTTTTAGTTTCATTTGTTCTTATAACCTCAACAAAATATTTCTACTTAGCAGTTTTCCAAACTTATTTCAGTATTTCTTGGTTTTACTGTTTAATGCTAGGGTAACATTCTGGACATAATATTGTGCCAGAATACTATATATATTACATTTTGTTTTTCACTGTTTAAGAAAAAGTAGGCTAATAACACATGAGAGCATTGGTCTATCAACTTTTTTATTATATGTTCCTGTGATTACTTTTTAGCATGAACCACCAATATATGCTTGCTTGCTGAGTTACTTAGTCATATCCATCTCTTTGTGACCCTCTGGACTGTAGCCTGCCAGGCTCCTCTGTCCATGGGGATTCTCCAGGCAAGAATACTGGAGTGGGTTGCCATACCCTTCTCCAGGGGATCTTCCCGACGCAGGGATCAAACATGCATCTATTATGTCTCCTGCATTGGCAGGCAGATTCTTTACCATTAACACCGCTTGGGAAGCCCAAATAAATGTAGTCTAATTAACATTATACCCATAACAATATACTGGTTTTAGTATTATTCTGCAGTCTTATGAAACACCACCATTGGGCGAGTTGGTGAAAGGTTCATGGGAGTCTATATGCTGTTTCTTACAGTTGTCTATAAGCCTATAACTATGTTAAAAAGTTAAAAATAAGATGAAAGAGAAAAATGATCCACTGGGTATAAAATCAAGACAGTTCAGTACAGTCACTCAGTCGTGTCCGACTCTTTGTGACCCCATGGGCTACAGCATGCTAGGCTTCCCTGTCCATCGTCAACTCCTGGAGCTTACTCAAACTCATGTCCATTGAGTCAGTGATGCCATCCAACCATCTCATTGTCTGTTGTCCCCTTGTCTTCCCACCTTCAGTTTTTCCCAGCATCAGGGTCTTTTCCAGTGAGTCAGTTCTTTGCATCAGGTAGCCAAAGTATTGGAGTTTCAGATTTAGCATTAGGCCTTCCAATGAATATTCAGGACTGATTTCCTTTAGGATTGACTGTTTGGATCTCTTTGCAGTCCAAGAGACTGTCAAGAGTCTTCTTCAACAAAGCATCAATTCTTCAGCACTCACGTCTCTTCATAGTCCAACTCTCACATCCATACATGACTACTGGAAGAACCATAGCTTTGACTAGATGGACGTTTGTTGGCAAAGTAATGTCTCTGCTTTTTAATATTCTGTCTAGGTTGGTCATAACTTCTCTTCCAAGGAGCAAGCATCTTTTAATTTCATGGCTGTATTCACCATCTGCAGTGATTTTGGAGCCCAAGGAAATAAAATCTCTCACTGTTCTCATTGTTTCCCCATGTATTTGCCGTGACGTGATAGGAGCAGATGCCATGATCTTAGTTTTCTGAATGTTGAGTTTTAAGCCAGCTTTTTCACTCTCCTCTTTCACTTTCATCAAGAGGCTCTTTAGTTCTTCTTCACTTTCTGCCATAAGTGTGGTGTCACCTGTCTGAGGTTATTGATATTTCTCCTGGCAGTCTTGATTCCAGTTTGTACTTCATCTAGCCGGCATTTCTCGTGATATACTCTGCATATATGTTAAACAAGCAGGGTGACAATATATAGCCTTGACGTACTCCTTTCCTGATTCGCAGCCAGTCTGTTGTTCCATGTCCAGTTCTAACTATTGCTTCTTGACCTGCATACAGATTTCTCAAGAGGCAGGTCAGGTGGTCTGGTATTCTCATCTCTTTCAGAATTTTCCACAGTTTATTGTGATCCACAGAGTCAAAGGCTTTGACACAGTCAATAAAGCAGAAATATGTGTTTAAACAATCAGTACAATGTCTTTGCTATTAATGGGAAGTTAAGTAAGTAAAAGAAACAGATTATGACACAGTTCATAATTGTAATATGTGAAAGAATTTAAAATATAGCATTAACATTGGTCTTAATGAAATTATTTGTTTTGGCTAGATGTTAATTGCTTATTTTTTAACATATATTTTTAAAAACTTAATATTATGTGCTTATAAAAATTAGGTCAGATATTCAGTTCAGTTCAGTCGCTCAGTCATGTCAGATTGTTTGCGACCCCATGAATCGCAGCACCCCAGGCCTCCCTGTCCATCACCAACTCCCAGAGTTCACTCAGACTCATGTCCATCGAGTCAGTGATGCCATCCAGCCATCTCATCTTCTGTCATCCCCTTCTCTTCCTGCCCCCAACCCCTCCCAGCATCAGAGTCTTTTCCAATGAGTCAACTCTTCGCATGAGGTGGCCAGAGTACTGGAGTTTCAGCTTTAGCATCATGCTTTCCAAAGAAATTCCAGGGTTGATCTCCTTCAGAATGGACTGGTTGGATCTCCTTGCAGTCCAAGGGACTCTCAAGAGTCTTCTCCAACACCACACTTCAAAAGCATCAATTCTTTGATGCTCAGCCTTCTTCACAGCCCAACTCTCACATCCATATATGACCACAGGAAAAACCATAGCCTTGACTAGACGGACCTTAGTCGGCAAAGTAACGTCTCTGCTTTTGAATATGCTATCTAGGTTGGTCATAACTTTTCTTCCAAGGAGTAAGCGTCTTTTAATTTCATGGCTGCAGTCACCATCTGCAGTAATTTGG
>SJYX01008130.1:0-10388 GCA_006410675.1 Oreotragus oreotragus | reverse complement strand
TTTTTTTGTTGTTGTTGTTTTCATTTATGATCTCCTTTGACAGGTTTTGCGTGCTGAGTCGCTTCACTAGGGTCTGACCGCCAGGTTCCTCTGTCCATGGGATTCTCCAGGCAAAAATACTGGAGTGGGTTGCCATGCCTTCCGCCAGGGGATCTTCCTGAACCAGGGATTGAACCAGCATCTTTTACCTCTCCTGATAACTGGAACCCATCCCAAATCCAGTAGGTTCATACGCATTCCCAGAAAATTTTTCCTCAAGAGTTTTGCTTTGAGCCTCTGCTTCCAGCTGGAGCAAATAACTGACAAATTCAGCCTCCATCCTCAGTGTCCAAACCCAAGGACGGAAGTGTGAACTCTGAACCTCTTCTCACCCTGCTAAGAAGAGAAAGGAACAATCACTTGCTTCTTTGCTTCATGGAGGAAAAGACGGGCTTGTGAACGGCTTCTTTTCCGACTGGGTTACACAAACGACAAAATGGGCGTGGTCTGAGAAGGCCCGAGGGAGACAGCGCAGCCCCAGCCGCGCGAGGACGCCTCGGCCTCTGCCTCTGGACCCGCACTCTCGCGCAGCCGCGGTGAGGTCCTGGCAGCCGGGCGCGCCCAGGGCCGTTCTCCACGGGCCCGCCGCCAGGGGGCGCGCCTCGCGCCTGGAGAGCGGCCTTTGTGCGGGTGCGCCTGGATTCCAGCCCCGCCAGGCGGGGGCCGCGGCGGCCGCTGCGGGGATGGGCAGACGAGTCATCTCTTCCTTTGCCGTGAGAGTAGCCGGCCTCCCGGTGTTCCGGTGTCTTTTCAGCGGGTGCCTGGGGCCTCGCGCCCTCGCTTTCCACACATCTCCTGCCTTCGATGATCTGAGTGTACAGCCAGCGCAGGGTCCGCCACGCGCCCGCGTCCCGCCAGACCCATTGCACGCCGTGAGGACCCGACAGACACCCCGCTGGCTGGAGCAGCCCAAACAAAGCCTGGGTGGAGGCCAACTTACAGGCGGCCGGGAGGGGGAAACGGGGAGTCGTGGAAGACAGAGCTGGGGGAGCAAGGGGCACAGAGACAGAGACTCGACCCAGCGAGTTCCTGAGTGCGAAGCCTAATGCTGTCTCCACTGCAGGAGACGCATGTGTCCTTCGGGGGAGCCCTGCCACTGGCTGCTTGTTGGGGAGACAGGAGAGTGAACAGATCTTCCAATAGAAGACAGAATGGTTTAGAGGTATAACGATGGGACAAGAGATGCCCCCCCCCACCCCCCACCCCGTCTTCTCTGGGATCCTCCTTCCTAGATAAGGGGGCCAAAGCGGCCCTCCAGAGTCACAGCGGCTTCTAAGGAATGTCAGGCTATCTCAGAAGAGGTTCCACGACGGTCAGGGAGGAGTGATAAAAACACAAGGTCTTTTCCAGGTGGCAACTCAGAACCGTGTCCTGGGACTGTGGCCACCTTCTTCTCTTTCGTTTTTCTTCTGCTCCATTTCAGCCAGTCTGCCTGCCTGCTGTCCCTGTAGACTTGGGACCATTCTCTGATCCCACCAAGAAGGAAGTGAATGTGACCCGGGGATAAAGGTCACTGGGAAGATCTTTAGACCTGCTTCCTTAGTCTGGAAGAGGGGCAGGGGGAGCAATAGAAGTGTGGCCAGGACGGTTTAAATACTGGCTTTGAATTATAAACTCCACTCTGGGTACACCAGAAAACAGAACAGGTGTTTGGGTAGCTCCTTTCATTTTGAAAGGTCAGCCCTTTAATTCCTAAAATAAATCATTTTTAAAATATGAGCACGGGTGAGTCAAGTGGTCTTTTCTTCCTCAGTAAAATTGAGGGGTTGGATCAAGTTGTCTTCCAGGTCCAAAATTAGAAGAAAAGTTATGTCTATTTAGGCATTTGTGGAGGAACTTTCCTTATTTAAATGTACAATGCAACCCTGGAATGAAGAACACAAGAGACAACGTTTCAGAATGAAGTAGTACAGCATTTTCTCCAGCAAAACCTCCATTTCCAAATTTTGCACGTCTAATGGTGATAATTTACTGTCACATGAGGTCATATCTAAAATAATTAATGCTCCTTTATTAGAAGACAGTGTCACCTCTGGGACCCAATGAGGAAATTGGCCAGGAAGACCTATGGGCAGGAAGATTTGCTGTTCAGCAGGAAACCATTTTCTTCCTCTTAGGAAAAGATCATCCTTGGGTGTTCAATACCAAACCCTGGCAGGATGTAGCTGATTTTTCAGAGCATCTAAGTCTTTCTGTCACATTTTTGTCCTCTTCTTGTTAAGTCTGAGGGTTTGAGGACAACTTTGTGGCAAGAACATTCCTCAGTATGCACATCAAATTTTCCCAGTTGTAAGAATGTCCATGGTTAAAGCTGTTTTCACCTAACGTTTTCCTAAGCTGAGAAGGTTCCAACAGTGAAATTTAAAGTCTGTGGCTAATGAGGAACACAGGTTTTTTAAAACTTCACATTCGGAGGCAGCCCTTTCACCTCTCTGTTGGAACTATGACAATGTGGGCCTGATAAAATACGACTTGGTTTCAAACTATCCAATAGCATTATAAAAATGTTTGGACTAGATTTAGTTCTCCTAAAAGGTGGCAGATTGATAGAGCATGGATAAAGCAAGTCAGCTTCCAGGAATGATTGCTTCGTGAGAAACGGGGCCCTTCTTTCTCCAGAGAGACGTGGACATTCCCAGACAACGTCTTAACTTGCAGAGTTCTCAGAGCATGGAGCCCAGCTTCCTTCCCTGCTGAGGCCTCTGACAAGAGTGGGAATTTCTGTAGGAATTTTGTAGTGGATTGATACCTTCCTGAAACTAGGGTCACCAGGTTATTGCAGTCTGATCAGCCAGAAGCCCACAGGGCTCTCAGCATGGCTAAACCTTCCCGAAGAAGCCTGTGAAATGTATTCTCTGAGTATTCTGATCCTCTAGGTTGGCCACCTCCCTGCTGCAAGTTCCCTCCTCTGCCCTCACATTCTCACAGGAACCACAGCTCCACCCTGCTGGCCTGGGCCTCCTGGCCCCACTCTTTAGCTCTTTCCTCTTCCTCCATCTCCTT
The DNA here is from genome assembly GCA_006410675.1 of Oreotragus oreotragus. Taxonomy (NCBI): domain Eukaryota; kingdom Metazoa; phylum Chordata; class Mammalia; order Artiodactyla; family Bovidae; genus Oreotragus; species Oreotragus oreotragus. The sequence goes on along the minus strand of SJYX01008130.1, from coordinate 7,346 downwards.
TCCTCACTGCCCTTCTAGGTATATTTGCATCTCATTTGTGTGATTGCTACACCTAAGGCCAGTTGGCATTGTAAAGCAGGAATGTCGATCATCATTCCGGAGAAGCAGTTGATAAAGCTGGGCCAAGTATTTTGATTATAAATGTTTATTGGCTCGAAATCACTTAAGTATTACTCCTCAAAATGCCAGAATTCATTTTTAACTCAAGACTTTTATGGACCACAGAAAGAATAAAGGTGTATTGAGACAAATAAACTTGCCTTCTGAAATAGCCAATATAGAGGTTGCTAAATAGATAACTCACATATACATGTGTGTGTTCATAAATGTGCATAAAGCTCCAAGTAATCCTTTGGCTCTTAAGCACCTCCATATCTGTTTGGAATCTTTAGCACAGACAGGCCGAAGGAAATGTGTCTGTCTTGTTCACCTTCTGCCATCATTAGAGGACAGTTCCCTTCTGAGTTTTATCACTGACCTGCTAATTACTTAACATTCTGTCTGTATCCACATGCTCAGAACTCATATTTTACAAGGCAGTCACTCTCTCTTTTCTCCCTGTCCCCCTCCGTCTCCTGCTGCCTCCCTCCTGGAAGAACAGGAGGAATTTTACCAACTCTCTCAGCTTTTTACCAGATAGAATAATTTATGGGCTAAGCCCTGTTCCTGCCCCTCAGAAGCCAGTCCCCACGGTTGGTGCCTGGGTTGACTATTAAATGGTTCTTCTCTTCTTTGCCCCATGGTCGCAGCTATGGAGTTACCTGTCCAGTGGCTGTCTGGCTGGGGTTTTGTTGCTTCATCACATCATCCCATGAAAAACTCGACAAGCATCTTCTCAGAGGAGGCCCAAAGTCGGGAGCTAAGTTGTCAGCCCTGCACCATGACCATCCCTTCAAAATGGCCTCAGTCACTTTTCTTTCCACAAGAAAGCAAAACCACCTGTCCCTGCCATCCTTTAGCTGCCAAAGAGGATCCCACTTTTGTATAAACATCAAATCACCCACATCTGTTGGTTGCCAGCATTCTGAGCAAAGCACTCTGCTAGGTACTAGCAAAGTAACCAGGTACAGGATCAGGGGAGGTTGCTAAGAACACTGCAGACTTTCTGAAAATAGCCAGCGGGAGCTCCAGGAAAGGGAGAGAACTCCCAGAGGCCAGGCTGCAGCAAGTCCTGGAAAGTGGTGCCTGACACCAGAGGTCCAGATGGCCAAGCGGCCTCAGCAGAGCAGCATATTTTTACCGAGTTCATTTAAACCATTATGTCGTGTACATTCTCTTTTTTCAAAATGATACATCACCGCTGACAGTGGGCATGTACTGTTTTCATAGCTTACCCTTTATAAATATTACGAGCACATATCACAGCAGTATTGTTATAACGAGTTACAATGATGTGCTCTTTGAGAGAGTGCCAATGACTGGTTTATATCCTTGGTGACGTTGCGGCATCAGAATAAATGTGGTATAAATCTCTCCCAAGGTTCAGCAGTTCCTTTAAGCCAAGAATACTACATGTGGGTTGCTGGGTTCCCCGTGTCGTGCCCCCCCCTGCCCGCCAACCTTTGAAACCCCTGCTTCCTCAAGGCTTTGATATATAGTCCCCAGTTTTGAGGATTTTAATATGGTCAGTGATCTAACTGCACTCCTTTAATAGAGGGCAGCCTTTCTTATAATCTGGAAATAATTTTCATCTAAATATCACCAACAGCCAAACATAATAAAATATGTATAAGTCAGGTAACATTACACAGAGGCCCCAGCGGCTCCAGCAGCGCGGCCGCAGCGCTGCACAGCAGTGGGTCTCAGGAGAGGGAGGGATGGGGAGTGGCTCTGTGTGCTTTCACCGGGACGCTGTCCTTGTTGGGGGGTTGTGGGCGAAAGCAGTCACCTTCTACTAAGACATCTCTGTTAACTGCAGAAGAAGGTCAGAGGGTTTTCTGTGTGAATATCAGGCACCAAAAGGCAAGGCTGAGGCAGTGAAATAACCAGCAAACTGGACGCAGAGAGCTGAGAGAGTTCTGGCCACAAACTTACTTCCTTGGTTTGGATGGGTGATGGGTCCTGGCTTCCCTGGGCTACATGAGGGACCAGGATAATAGCTGAGAAATACAGACCTTTAATACTGGTGCTAAGTCCACACTCACTTTTCTGGGGAAATTCTGGATGGGAATAACCCTGCAGTGTTCACTTTCATCAGCCCCTCTAGTCAGTTCCTCTAGGATGGCACCTTGAGTCCCTAAACTGTGCCCACAAAAAGCTGTCCCAGATGCTCTGCTCCCTCCAAGGTAAGGTGCCTCGGAATGATTCGGTGGAAATTGCAGGTGTATTGAAAACTAAACACCTGAATTCTGGGTCATTAAGTCTTCATTTAACCCTGCTAACGGTATACACGAGCCAGTAGCTGCCTTTAGATGCTCCTGCTCAGCAGAAACTGGCCGTGGAAACGGCATTGATCCATAGTCAGCTGACCCAAGCTTGAGGTGGTAATTCTTTTGCCAAACACTAATCTATTGTATATCATCAATGAAACCACACTTCGGTCAGTTAGAGCAAACCCAAGAGAGTATGTTGGGAGATGCCCAACAGGGCCAGGGTGAGCCTCCCAGGAAGGTTCGTCCTTCGTGCAGGCTCTAAATCGGCTCCAGTCCTGACTGGCTGGAGTTACTTCATTACCTTTTCCTGTGAATTATTAATACCAGAAGCACTGAGCCTTGAGGCAAGCGTTGGAGAAAACTCCACGCAGGGAGGAAATGAACCCCACCTATTGTGAAGTGTTCTCCTTTTCTCTCCCTGGAATTTCCTCTCCTTTCCCCCCAGCGTCTCACGTGTTTGTGCATTTGAAATAGCTGGTGTTTGGGTCATTAGTGGCCCGAATGCTGTTGCTACAGTTTGTTTGTTCTTTTATAAATATATTTCTGAAAGAAAAAAACTAGTTCCTGTAACTTTTTCACAGCGCATGTCCCAAGTCCCAAGTGACCTGTGAGGACGTGAGTTCTGAGTACATTCTCCGCCCACTTTTTCCTTTGGTGTGAGAATAAACCGGCAGGTGAAAAATTACTTCCGTCAGCACACACTTCCTGTTGCCACAGTGATCTGTAATCTCAGAAGACAGATGCCTAGATTTGGAGTGCCAGGGTCTCACTCTCACCTCACAGCACAGATGTGCCCCCCGAGGTTCCACCTCCGAGTTTCTTTCCCAACCCTTGGTGTGCCATTTGCACGTCCTCGCCTCCTCCTCCTCCTCCTCCTCCTCCTCCTCTCTAACCCCGCTGGGAACACACTTCGTCTCAGGACCGCTACCTTGCCCTCTTGTGCTCACACCTGCTCTGTAGCCATGGACACATTTCCTAAACTGTCCAGATGTCATGAAACATATCTTGTTCAAAATTTATGTTATCATATGCCACATCCTCCAAAGACCTATCTCAGCGCCAGACTTCCAAGAGATACTAAATAAATCTTTATTGGGTGATTGAAATCAGAAAAATTAAGTCAAAAGGAAATCTTTGCCATGCATATGCAGTTTTTAACACCCAATCCATAGACCAAAGAAGACTTAGACAATTAGAAATTGGAAAAGAACTGTGGACACTTTTTGGACCATAATTTCTGAAGTATATATATACATATATATATATGGAGAAGGCAATGGCACCCCACTCCAGTACTCTTGCCTGGAAAATCCCATGGGTGAAGGAGCCTGGTGGGCTGCAGTCCATGGGGTCGCTAAGAGTCGGACATGACTGAGTGATTTCACTTTCACTTTTCACTTTCATACATTGGAGAAGGAAATGGCAACCCACTCCAGTGGTCTTGCCTGGAGAATCTCAGGGATGGGGGAGCCTGGTGGGCTGCCGTCTATGGGGTCGCACAGAGTCGGACATGACTGAAGTGACTTAGCAGCAGCATATACATATATATATGTATATCAGGGTGAAACTTCAATGATTGAGTGGCTGACTCTTGGTGCAAAGTGGCCATCTAAGCCTGAGAAAGATGGGTTTGACTGAGTGGGAGGGAGAAGGCAACATGAGGCTTCTGGAACCTCAACCACGTCTCAGAAAATAACCTCTTGAGGAATTAGGTATACATGAAATCAGAAACATGTGGAATATATTTCCCTTTATACATGAGGCTAGAAATTAAGGGAAAGTGTTCAGCTAAAGTTATTTAGGGTTTGGCTTTACCCACAACATCTGAAAAATAGTTCAGGATGTTAGATGAACGCAAAGTGCAACCACATTCACCTTCTCCTACTGAAAATAGAGTGTGTGTAGCAGCTGCGGGGAGACATGTTTAATGTCAAGCTAATAAAAGGAGAGAAAGGTATGCTGGAGCTAACAGGAGAAGGGAGTGTCCAAATACACACAGAAAGAAATTTAAAAGCTAGAGGGCTTTGGTAGGGAAAAGAGAATCTGAGGTCTTGGTCCCGGTTCCTGAGACTCACAGCTCCCTGGGGAATGTGGTTCATTCAGCAAACAAAACTTCTTATAAGACTCTTTCTTGGGTGACCAGACTGTCCCTCAAAAATCGAAGCTACACCTTGATTAAAACAGAGGTGTCTTATAGGCACCAAAGATAGGTTTGAAATGTGACTGGCTTTTAGCTAAACGTGCCTTGGTAGCTGCACTCCTGGAGATCCAGACAATCAGTAACACAGCTCCGCTGTGAGAAGGAGGGCCTGAGGAGCACCTCTCCAGGACTGTCTGAAGAAATGGGACAGGCTCATCTGCTGCGCAGCCCTTGTTCCTGCTCAGACCCAGTGAATGGTGGCACCGTCCCTCCACTGGCCACAGAAGGACCAGTTTCCTTCAGAACCACAGACTGGACCTCTACCATCCTTTCTGTTGTGCCCACTCTGTCTGGATTGACGGGAACCAGGGCCCCGAACTCCCCTTTTGACCAAAAATCATCCTCTTTCTTTTTTCATTGGACCTCAAGACAAGAGACAGCAATAGAGTTGACATGTTCTATCAATGTTTGTGGAGTCTGAGACTCTCTATAAAGGGGACAAAGCCTACTTCTGGCCCCGCATGCAGAAAACTAGAAAACAAGCCTTAAATCAGAATACAACACTCAGTAAGACTTTGAGATGGATGAATAGACCCAGTGGCCACGTCCCAGGGGGTGCCCTTGGGATTTGAACACATGAACTTGGCCAAGTCTCTGAACATCTTTTTGTTTCAGTATCCCCACTGTGAAAAAGAGGATAACAATATCTGCTCTGCTGACCTCATACAGAGACTGTTCATGATTAAATGAGATAAAATTTGTATAGGTGCTTTGAAAGATACTGCACTCCCTAAAATGTTCACACCTTTCTTCTGAGCTTGGGGTAGGGGTTGGGGGTGGGAGGGTGGCTGCTGCTGCTGCTAAGTCACTTCAGTTGTGTCCGACTCTGTGCAACCCTACAAATGGCAGCCCACCAGGCTCCTCCATCCCTGTGATTCTCCAGGCAAGAGTACTGGAGTGGGTTGCCATTTCCTTCCCCAATGCACAAAAGTGAAAAGTGAAAGTGAAGTCGCTCAGTTGTGTCCAACTCTTTGTGACCCCATGGACTGCAGCCTACCAGGCTCCTCCGCCCATGGGAGTCTCCAGGCAAGAGTCTTGGAGTGGGTTGCCATTGCCTTCTCCTAGGAGGTTGGAGAGAGCTCTATTTGTTATTTCTATCTGAATGGTCTACCTACATCTCACACAAATCCAATATGGACCTCTACAAATTTCTACCTACTTGAACTTTCCCTTTTCTGCGAATGGATCCACCACCGAACAAGATGTTTAAGCCAGAAGCCTGTGAGGGTTTTTTTTTTTTTTTGATACTTCCTACTTCCTCACTAGTACTGCCAATTCATCACCATGCCCTAGTGAGTCCACTCCATTTTTCCAGAATATGGGCACTACTTCAGCCCAGGTTTCAATCACACCCACCTGAACCGCGGAAAGAATCAATTATCAGTCTCCTGCTTCATCCCCATCCCCCACTCCCCCACCTCCTCTCTCTCCACTCCATCCCCACACCTACAAAGTCTTTCTCCTGACTGCAACCAGAACAGTGTTTTAAATCGGATCATGCCACTCTCACTCTCAAAATGCCTCAGGAGCTTTTCTATCTCCCAGCGACTTGAAGAAAAATTCAAGAACATAGGAATTGAGAGAAGGCTTCATCATGTCGGGACCTAGGATGTATGACTTACCAACTGGTTGTTTGCTGCGGGATGTACATGCAGAGCCAATATATTCCAAAACTCTTCCATCTCCACAACGACTCTGACAGACCTGGGTCTTCCTCAGTCAGGAGTCTTCAATAGACACCCCAACAAAGTCCCCCCCAATTAAGATCGTGTGTGTGTGTGTGTGTGTGTGTGTGAGCTTATTTGTGCAACGGTTGTGCCTGCCATCTGTTTATCAGCTGTAATTTCAAAAGGGAAGAGGGGAGGGAATCAAGGACATACCATGAAATGGATAACAAGATGAGTTCTTTTTATTTGTACTTCTTATTGATAATAAGTATTTTTAGTGGTCTGAAAATATCTCCCTAAGTTTTGAGTATTAATGCCTTAAAAACACTGAATCTGGAAAAGACTCAAACTATTTTACTAAGCACCTGAAAAGCTTCTGGATAACAAATATGTTTGAAATTTGGAATACAAACAGCTGTATAACATCTATGTACAAAGTCGTGGCTCCATGGATTATCTAAGACAAATTTTTAATTCAAAACTGACTTCCTCTACCAACCACTATTACTGATTTGTGCTCAGGACAGCCAAACTAATTTTAACATTTTCCTTTTAAAATATATTTACGAAATATCCTGTAAAGTTTTACAAAACCAAACAGCAAAGCTTTCTGAATTATCTACTGTTCTAGATTCTCTGTTTAGAATTTTAATATGCTTGGTCAGAAGTCATTGCTAAACTTCCAGAGGAAAAAGCAAGTATAATGTAATTTTGAGAATAAGTCATGCATTATAAAACAGAACAGAGTCTAAATATGTCTAAGCATTTAAAGTTTGGATTTTTTTACCCCATGAATCTGCATTTTCATTCTAATCCACAGTCAAGAGTTAGTTCAGTCAGTTCAGTCGCTCAGTCATGTCCTACTCTTTGTGACCCCATGAATCGCAGCACGCCAGGCCTCCCTGTTCATCACCATCTCCCGGAGTTCACTCAGACTCACGTCCATCGAGTCCGTGATGCCATCCAGCCACCTCATCCTCTGTCGTCCCCTTCTCCTCCTGCCCCCAATCCCTCCCAGCATCAGAGTCTTTTCCAATGAGTCAACTCTTCGCATGAGGTGGCCAAAGTACTGGAGTTTCAGCTTTAGCATCATTCCTTCCAAAGAAA
>SJYX01008128.1:265856-290960 GCA_006410675.1 Oreotragus oreotragus | reverse complement strand
GGAGAGTGAAAAAGTTGGCTTAAAGCTCAACATTCAGAAAACGAAGATCATGGCATCTGCTGTCATCACTTCATGGCAAATAGATGGGGAAACAGTGGAAACAGTGTCAGACTTTATTTTTGGGTGCTTCAAAATCACTGCAGATGGTGACTGCAGCCATGAAATTAAAAGACGCTTACTCCTTGGAAGGAAAGTTATGACCAACCTAGACGGCATATTCAAAAGCAGAGACATTACTTTGCCAACAAAGTTCCATCTAGTCAAAGCTATTGTTTTTCCTGTGGTCATGTATGGATGCGAGAATTGGACTGAAGAAAGCTGAGCGCTGAAGAATTGATGCTTTTGAACTGTGGTGTTGGAAAAGACTCTTGAGAGTCCCTTGGACTGCAAGGAGATCCAACCAGTCCATTCTGAAGGAGATCAGTCCTGGGTGTTCATTGGAAGGACTGATGCTAAAGCTGAAACTCCAGTACTTTGGCCACCTCATGTAAAGAGTTGACTCATAGGAAAAGACTGATGCTGGGAGAGATTGGGGGCAGGAGGAGAAGGGGACGACCGAGGATGAGATGGCTGGATGGCATCACGGACTTGATGGACGTGAGTCTGAGTGAACTCCGGGAGTTGGTGATGGACAGGGAGGCGTGGCGTGCTGCGATTCATGGGGTTTCAAAGAGTCAGACATGACTGAACAACTGAAGTGAACTGAACTGATCATATGCAACTTTAATAATCTAAAAATAAGTAGACATTTACTGATTTTAGTGTTATTTATGATAGAAAAATATTGGAAATAACATAAATGCCCAAGCATAGGATAAAAATCTGTGATTCATGGAATGCAGTTCAGCTGTATATAAAAATAAGAATGATCTCAAAGAACAGAAACAAAGCAATTGCTGAGATATATTTTTAAGTAAAGTACATAAGGTAAAAAGGATCAAACTTCATTCTATCTCTTCTGCAAGAAAGATGTGAAATATATATATATGATTCTAAATATAATTTGTCACTAAAAAGAACCAGGACCTCTTGGATTTAATACCAGATACGAGATAGGAAATGTTAAAAGTAAGCCTGAAATGAATTGTAAAGAAACTAAACAAATGTCAAAACACTGATGAAGAGATGTCGAAAGGACAAAGGAATTCTGTTGTAAGAGCTCCTGCTTGACAATTTGAATATCTAAAAAGATTAATAATAGATGATGACATATTTAATAAAAAAATTCATGAATCCTAGTAAGATGAAAAAGTTATTTACAGAAGAATATAAACTAATAAATATACAATAAATGATCAAGTATAAAATCACAGTTTTACAGCTACTAATTTGATAACGGATTCTGGAAAGTCCTCCTTAATGAATGCTCAACGCACTGAATGGAAATTTGTTGAGGAAGAGGTGTTCACACAGCCTCAAATCATCACAGTAGAGAGAATGGCAAAGATGGCAGAGCAGAAAAGCCCCTAGCTCACCTCCTCTCACGGGCACATGAATATCTCTACCCTCTGCAGAATGACCATCAACGAGCAAGACCAGAATCTACCAGAAAAGATTTTCTACAACTAAACATATAAAGAAGGAGCCACAGTGAGACAGGTAGGAGTGGACTTGAGATATAATCAAATCCCATACGCCCTGGGAGGAGGACCCATGTATTGGAGAATAATTATATTACAGAGGTTTCTCCATAGAAGTGAGAGTTCTGAGCCCTACATTAGACTCCCCAGCCTGAGGGTCCGACACGGGGAAGACAAGCCCTCAGAACATTTGGCTTTGAAGGTCAGTGGGACTTAATTTTGCAAGCCCCACAGGACTGGGAGAAATAAAAGACTTTACAGGGCACACAGAGAGTCTCATGAGCGCTAGGACCCAGGTCCAAAGCAGTAATTTGATAGAAGTCTGGGACAGACCCACTTGCTAGTCTTTGGAGAGTCTCTCAGAAGGATAAGGGACAGCTGTGGCCCTTTCTGGGGACACAGACACTGGTGGCAGCCATACTTAGGACCATTCTACCATGTGAATACTGTTGCTGGTTCCTGCTGTTCTGATTCATTAGCACCAAGAGCTGGCCCCACCCAACAGCCCAGGCTCCTCCATCCATGGGATTTTCCAGGCAAGAGTACTGGAGTGGGGTGCCATTGCCTTCTCCGCATGCTGGGACACCTGAGGCCAAATACCTCACTGGGTGGGGATACAGTCCCCCTCATCAGCAGACAGGCTGCCTNAGGCTCCTCCATCCATGGGATTTTCCAGGCAAGAGTACTGGAGTGGGGTGCCATTGCCTTCTCCGCATGCTGGGACACCTGAGGCCAAATACCTCACTGGGTGGGGATACAGTCCCCCTCATCAGCAGACAGGCTGCCTAAAGACTTCCTGAGTCCACAGACACCTCCAGACATGATCCTAGACACAGCTCTGCCCACTAGAGGACCAAGACCCAGATCCACCTACCAGGGGCAGGCCCTGGCCTTTCCTGCCTGAAAGCCTGCACAAGATTCTAGACCAGCCTCACAAAGCAGGAGGTAGAAACTAGACACAAGAAAACTGATCCTGTAGCCTGTGGACACAGTCTGTCCACAGCAGGCCAGATCCTACCCTAGGACCAGCTGGGCTCTGGCCTTGTGCACTAGTGGGATATCTCAGACCTCACGCCCAACTGTGTCAGGAACTCCCTCTGCAATCCCCGATGACTTGAAATGAACTCTGGCATCTTTGGGCACTGCAACCAGACCTTCAGGGACTGGATCTGTATCCCAGTAATCCAGCATCAACCCCAGGTCCTGCTTCACCAGCCAGTGTGTAGACAACAGCCCCAGAGTCTTCAGGACCCTGACTCTGCCCACCAGTGAGCTAGCTCTAGCCCCTTGGCCTCCTAGGGTTCTGCACCCAGTTGCCTCATGACTAGGCCCCACTAAACAGCAGCCAGCAGCATCCATACAAGGTAGGGCCTGGCAACCAACCAGGCTCAGGGCCAATCAAGCCTACTAGACCACCCACCTAGTCAGCCCACCACAACAGAGGGATCCACACAGTCCTCATAAGGGGAACCCACAGAGCATATACGTGGGGCAACAAGAGGAAAAAAGTGCCCTGCACGGATGTGTAGGACCTTTCCTACAGAAGGCCACATCTCCAAAGCTGAGAAATGTGACTGACCTACCACATACATAAAAATATAAATAGCAATGCAGACAAAGTGATGCAGCAGAGGAACAGGTTCCAGATGAAAGAACATGATAAGCCCCAGGGGAAGGACTCAGTGAAGTGGAGATAGGCTATCCACCCAAGTAAGGGTTCAGAGTAATGACCGTAAAGAAAATCAAAGAAGTCAGGAGGAGATGGATGTACAGAATGAGAAGCTAGAAGTTTTAAACAAGGAGTTACAAAATGTAGAGAACAATCAAATGGGGACGAAGAACACAATAACTAACGTGAAAAGTACACTAGAAGAAATTAATGGTAGCCTAGATGACACAGAGGAATTGATCAGTGAGCTGGAGGACAGAGTAGTGGAAATCACTGAAGCCGAACAGAAAAAAGAATGAGAAGAAATGAGGGCAGTTTAAGAGACCACTGGGACATCAACTATACTAATATTCACGCTATAGGGGTCCCAGAAGAAGAGCGAGAGGGAGAAAAGTCAGTCTGCACAAGGTACAAAGCGAGGTTCTTCAACCCCGGACAACCTAGAAGGGCAGACTACTATGGTGAAAGGTACAGGCTGTTTCTATTTTTCATTCCAGATGGTGCCAGCCTGGAATTAGTCAAAACTGTTCTAAGATTGTTGGAAATAGACTCTGAAAGTGAGTGTTAGTCGCTCAGTCGTGTCCGACTCTGCGATTCCATGGACTATAGCCTGCCAGGCTCCTTTGCTCATGGAATTCTCCAGGCAAGAACACTGGAGTGGGTAGCCATTCCCTTCTGGGGGACCTTCCTCACCCAGGAATTGAACCCAGGTGTCCCACACTGTAGGCAGGTTCTTTACTGTCAGAGCCACCAGTAAATAGATTCTGTTAATGAATAACCTTGAAGCACTTAAAAGCACAAAATACTATGGTAGGTCTGGGTTAAAAATGTTTTTCCAAGTGGCATAATCTATGTCTCTGTGTTCCAAATATTTTAAATATTCCACCAAATATACTGGGTTCCTGAAGGCAAATGGTCTTCTTGAATTATTTTATCTCCCTTCAGTAGCCAAGCAGCCAGATTTTCTGGAACAACACTCACAGGAAAGGGGGATTAATAGGACACAATACAGATTCTAGTGGGTCCTAGTGAATGATCATGTGAATCATTCATACAGTTTTAAAAAGAGTGTTATCATGATGAACCACACTTCACTGATACTTCAAAAGCCTGGAATGAGACTGTAAATGGATTCCATGTTAGATTTCTCTGTTTCAAGTTCCCAGAGCCACTTCAAATATGCCAGTGGTTAACAGCCTGCAAATGTCAGAAGTCCCACCTGCTCCTCTGTTAGAAATGATCTCATCCTGTGTGGGAAAGCTGGCTTGCAAACTAGAATCTAGTTCATTCGTTCTCCTTCCTGGCCTGGCAGATGCGACTGATCCTCAGAGAGGCATCTCAGAAGCAAGGAGGCAGTGGGGGTATAGCTGCTGTTAAAGCTCATGAGTAGTGGACAGCTGATTATACTGGACCTGGGTGATTACAATTACAGCCTCTCTACCTCACAGGCTTTTAAATGGGTTTCAGAAAGTCAGATAATTCTGAACACCATGGAACCTCTCATTTGAAAGCAGCAAGTGGATATGGAAAGTTTATTTCCATTGGTCAGTGTGATTCAGTAGACTCACCATGAAACTAAAACAGAGAAGCACTTAGATGCTAACACTAACAAAGACAAAAAATTTAGAGAAAAGTAGAAGAAATAGATCTGGCTCTCTTTCACTTGGGTCCATACAGGCAGACTCTTTCTAGAAGGCATATTACTAATGAACAGAGAAAGCATTCTCAATATATTTAGACTTTATTGCAAATTTGTCAGCTGTAGAGGTACTACTGCCTGCAAACAAATCCATTTTCTGAGTTTTGATCCATTTGATTAACTTCTTTTATATAATTTTTATCTGAGTGAATTTCTGTATTTGGCCAGTTTACTGTCAGCCTTTTAGTTTCATTTCTTATACCAAGTATATGTTTAGCACAAGTTCTGTCCTTTTAAATAAATGGACAACTAAATGGTAGATTCTGAAAGTTATTAAAGATTAAGATTTTATCATCCCCATTCATAGCATTCTTCTTGTCCAAAATTAATTCTCTGAATAAGAGAACATAACTATTTCTTAGTACTCTCCATCTGCTTTCATAATAAAATTTCACTTTCTTTTTTCATAGATGAATATATGGAAAGCAATGTAAATCATTTTAAACTTTTCTTCTAGTCTAAGAGAAAAATGAATGACTAATAAAAGCAATAACCAAGGTTCTAGGTTAAAATGGTAGATGGAAAATACACACCTAAATTCACTCCTTTCTGAAGTAGAACAAATGGGATCTGAAAAACAAAAACAGCAAAAAAACCAACCAAAATCCCCAAATACAAACAAAAAAGATGTCAGGTAAATAGCTACGAATTTTTGAATTGAAAGTCAAATAAATGAATGGCCACTGATTAAGTAGATGTAATACAGACAAACTCCAAAAGCTGCAGTGATGAATAGCTAGAAACATATCTAACTTACACTCAAAAGGTTCAGGAGCTGGCAGTGTCAGGGACCTCCAGTGTTTCTGGAAATGATAGTGAAGGGAACACTGAGTGGGTGAATGAATAAAATAAAAACATGGTAAAAGTTGAGAATCTTTTAAAACCCTAGATGTCCTTCCAGACTCCACTCTGTAGAGTGAATGCACCTCCCCTACTCCAACAGAAATATGAAAGATCATTCGTCAGAAAAGTTTTAAGTGGAGAATCTCTGGATCTCTGGACTGGTCATACTTAGCACAGTTGTAGGCCTAGAAAATATTAAAAGCAGGGGCACTGGGCTTCCCTGGTGGCTCAATGGTAAAGAATCCACCTGCCAACACAGAAGATACAGGTTCAATGTGCGATTGGTAAGATCTCACATGCTATGAAACAACCAAGCCTGCAGTCCACAGTTACTGAGCCTGTACTCTAGCGCCCAAGAGCTGCAACTACTGAGCCCTCACACTGCAAATACTGAAGGCTGCATGCCCTAGAGCCTGTGCTCTGCAATGAGAGAAGCCACAGCAGTGAGAAGCCCATGCAACTAGAGATAAGTCCACATAGCAAAGAAGACCTAGCGTGGCTAAAATAAAAAAATTAATAAAATAAAATAAAATAATAGGGGGACTAAGTGGAGGATAAATAGAGACTATTGAATGCTGGAAACACCAGCCCTCCCCTCATCCTCTCCTCACCTCCCAGAACTCTGGCAGCTAAATCTAACATCTAGGTTGAAGACTGGGAGATCTTCCTCTGGGACATTTGATCAATCCAGAAGGAAATTTATAAAGACATTGACATCTGGAGCTTGGCAGCTAATGATCCATCAAGACCACCCTACTGTGAAACTATAAATCTGCAAGCTCCATTCCCATACTCAGAGCATTCAATCAGCTTTTAAACCCTCGTTTTGTAAGTAGACAAGAAAGGATCTACAAACATTTAAGGAAAGCTAACTGTGGAAAATTCTGAAGGAGTGGGGATTCCCAGACCACCTGACCTGCCTCTTGAGAAATCTATATGCAGGTCAGGAAGCAACAGTTAGAACTGGACATGGAACAACAGACTGGTTCCAAATAGAAAAAGGAGTACGTCACTGTCCTTATTTAACTTATATGCAGAGTACATGATGAGAAACGCTGGGCTGGAAGAAGCACAAGCTGGAATCAAGATTGCTGGGAGAAATATCAATAACCTCAGATATGCAGATGACACCACCCTTATGGGAGAAAGTGAGGGAGAACTAAAAAATCTCTTGATGAAAGTGAAAGAGGAGAGTGAAAAAGGTGGCTTAAAGCTCAACATTCAGAAAACGAAGATCATGGCATCTGGTCTCATCATTTCATGGGAAATAGATGAGAGAACAGTGGAAACAGTAGCTGACTTTATTTTTGAGGGCTCCCAAATCACTGCAGATGGTGATTGCAGCCATGAAATTAAAAGACACTTACTTCTTGGAAGGAAAGTTATGACCAACCTAGACAGCATATTAAAAAGCAGAGACATTATTTTGTCAACAAAGGTCCATCTAGTCAAGGCTATGGTTTTTCCAGTAGTCATGTCAGGATGTGAGAGTTGGACTATAAAGAAAGCTGAGCACCGAAGAATTGATGCTTTTGAACTGTGGTGTTGGAGAAGACTCTTGAGAGTCCCTTGGACTGCAAGGAGATCCAGCCAGTCCATCTTAAAGGAGATCAGTCCTGGGTGTTCATTGGAAGGACTGATGTTGAAGCTGAAACTCCAATACTTTGGCCATGTGATGTGAAGAGCTGACTCATTTGAAAAGACACTGATGCTGGGAAAGATTGAGGGCAGGAGAAGGGGATGACAGAGGATGAGACGGTTGGATGGCATCACTCAATGGACATAGGTTTGGGTAGACTCTGGTAGTTGGTGATGGACAGGGAGGCCTGGCGTGCTGTGGTTCGAGTCGCAAAGAGTCGGACACGACTGAGCGACTGAACTGAACTGAACTGAGCTGAATAAGAAGTGGTTTAGTTGCTCAGTCATGCCTGACTCTGACCCCGTGGACTGTAGTCCCTCAGGCTTCCCTGTCCAGGGCATTCTCCAGGCAAGAACACTGGACTGGGTTGTCATTTCCTTCTCCAAATAAGAAGCTAGCAATCAAATAATCATAATCACTAAGGAAAAAAAGCCACTTAGAGGACAAGAACCGAATGGGAAAAGGAAACAAAAGGAAAACAACTATTCCTGATACCTTGTTAAATATAAGGATGGCATGAGCACATCAGGGAATAATCAGGAAGGAATAGTACTCAAAGAACAGCAAAGGAGATCTTAGAAATTAACAACCTGAGGGCAGAAAAGAAAAACACTAACAGATAGGATGGAAGGTTAATTTGAGGAAGTCTCATACAAAATAGAGCAAAAAGACAAAGAGATGAAAGGGATAAGGGAAAATTAAGAAAATAGGAGCAATTTAAGAACTTCAACATCCAAAAAATAGTAGTTCAGAAGGAAAGAACTAAGAAAACAGGAGAAAATCATCCATCAAGTAATTAAAGTCAATTTCCTAGGATTAAAGGGCATTATGAAAGGGCCCACTGAACACCAAACACAATGGATAAAGATAGAACCATACTAAAATATAACACTAAGAAATTTCAGAATAAGAAGATCTTGAAACCTTCAATAAAGAGAGAAAAGATTAATAAATCAAAATGAACTTTTCTAGAATAACAAAGAAAATAGTAATAACTTTACAACTCTGAAGGGAAATCATTTTCCAGCTAGAATTCCAGGCTTAATCAAACTGTCCACCTACTAGAAGTGTCAAATGAAGATATCTTCAAACATGCACAAACGAAAACAATGACAATATTTTGCATTCCACTTTCAAAGTGATGAAGTAGATAGAGAGAGACACAGCAGAGACAAATGAATCCTAGGTTGTCCGCTGAGAACCAGGCATGGCTCTGAATTATTTAAGGTACAGGATGGGTTCTGTAATAAACTGGTCTCCCAAATATAGTGGCCTTAAAAAGACAGAAATTTATTTCTCTCCCATGTAACGCACCAAACTGAGCAATGAAGGTTAGTGGAACATCCGTGCTTCACACAGTCATACAGGGACCCTCTTTCTTTCTGCCTTGTTGCTCATCCAGATTGTTGGACAATTCTAATACACTCAAAGCTTGAGGATATGTCTATGTATCAGCCTGTGGAGAAAGAATGAGCATAAATTCAGATTAAACAATTAGAGTAGTAGTTTACACACCTCACTTCCACTCTTAGACTGTAAGTAATAACTTAGTGACATGATCACATCTATCAGAAGTGAGCTTACAAAATATACTTCCTAGTTATACAGTGTGTTCAGTTTAAATTCTTCTATTATTGAAGAAAGGAAAAGAAGGCTTTGTGATACTGCATATAGAATCTGCCATAGAGAACAGTCTAGCCTGGATAATGTTTTAAAACTTGTGGACAAGCATTGTTGCTCCCTGTATCCATGGGCATCCTTCCCTCCAGAGTAGATAAGTAGATATAGTGCAAATCAATGGAAACACAGCTTTTAAAAACAGGATCTTCAATAATTATGACATATGTCAGACACTGAATGATGAAACAATACAGAAATACACTTCTCACTGAATGGCAACATAAAAACCTGAGTACTTCTCTCTCAGCCAACGTCTTAGCAAGACCCTTTGGGCTCTCACAAGCCCAACTCAGAAGAAAACATAAATATTTCAAAATAAGAGGAGTTTCCTAATTCCTAAGATACATAAGGGTTTGTATTTGCATAGATTATCTCTGTCAGGATACTTAAGGAGCTGGTAACAGTGGTTGCTTGTCAAAAGAAGAATTAGAAATATTTTTACTATTTCTTTTTTGTTAACCTTTTGAATTTATATATTATGCATTTATATCTCATCCAAGAATAAAGGATGAATTTATATCCCATCTAAAAATAAAGTAAAATGCATTCCTTTAAAAAATACAAATGTATATTCCCTCTTAGCCAGAAATTTCACTTCTAGGAATTCATCTTATACATATACCAGTAAAGCATTATTCACAGCTAAAACAGAAGAAAACAATCTAAATATTCATTAGTAGGAGACTGATATTAATTATGCATATCTACATGATGGAATACAATACAGCTTCAAAAAGGAATGAAAACTGGAAAGTGACTAGAACAAAAATATAAATTGTGATAGGTAACTACAAGAGTGATTAAGTGAATGCAGGCTTTGGCTCTGATCATGACTTGATTTAAAAAACATTTAAAATATTACTTTGAAGGGGACAGAGACAGACTGGAAGACTGAAAATACAACGGCAGGATATTGAACTTAAATGACATAAGAATGCGTAATTGTCTTCATCTGTGAATCAAAATCTGCTCAAAGCCATACTTCTGTTTAAAATAGTAATGGCAATCATATTGCTGACCTGGAAAAGTGTAATGATAAGTCAGCAAAAACACCAGATTTGGTGTTTATGATTTGGGTTGGTGCTTAGCTCTTTCACTTAACCATTTTGTAGCTAATGCTATAACACAGGGGTCTCCAACCTCCAGGATCCAATGCCTATGATCTGAGGTAGAGTTGATGTAATAATAGAAATAAAGTGTACAATAATACAATATGCTTGAATTATCCTGAAAACATCCCTTCACCCTTGGTTTGTGGAAAACTGTCTTCCATGAAACCAGTCTTTGGTGCCAGAAAGGTAGGGGACTGCTGCTGTAACAGACACAATAGGTGTGAAAGCACCTAGTGCTCACTGAGGTTGGGCTGGGGAGCAGGAGAGAAGGCATAGCACCTGAGTCCACGGGGGCAGTGGACTGAGTTACTATGGAAGGTCAGTGTGGAGAGCCAGAAACTGTGTAGATAAAAGTTGGGGTTCAGAATCCGAAAAGATACAGGATGATAAAACTTAATTCTGCAAGAGATTGAGTCTCTGGTGCCTGGTGTTTTCAACAGGCACCCTGGGCACTGGCAGGCTGGCTCTATTTTGGCAGGATGTTGCCAAGGCACTGGTTGATATTTACACGATCTTGAAAAAGGCAAGGAATCTCAATTTCCTTAGCTGTGATCTGTAAATAACAAAACATAACCTGAAATGATATATGTGAAAGGACTCTTAAACACATGTAAAGTAGTATTAGGTTATTTACTATTGCTGTTCTGGGTAATTACACTGATCTAGAACAAGAAACACATTTCTGTTTGTAGGACTCAGCCTCTCCATGTGCACAAAGCAATCAAAATCACATCTACACTTTCAGCATTTTACTGCACCGTGTTCTTTCCTAAGGCTGTGCTTCATGGTGTCCTAAAGCCTTTCCTAACTTGTCCTTTATTGGAACTATCCTAGAGCACATTCCCACAATAACTTGACTGCTTATAATGTGAGTTTTCTGTCCCATGCCATTAACTTCTTAAGACTAAACCAGAGACTGTGTGATAGGTATAACATCTTAGGATTCTCTTGCAGAGGGAAGAGAAATCTCCCTTGTGAAATTAAGGGGAAAGAATGGATCTTCAAAATTGTCTGTAGTGGGTAAAACTGTAAAATTATTCCACAATTTAGTTAGGAAATCAACAGTTCATTGGCAAATGCTCTGCCTGCATTATACCAATGTACACGGTAGCCTTTAGCATTCATCAGTTCAGTTCAGTTCAGTTGCTCAGTCGTGTCCGACTCTTTGCGACCCCATGAATCGCAGCACGCCAGGCCTCCCTGTCCATCACCATCTCCCGGAGTTCACTCAGACTCATGCCCATCGAGTCAGAGGTGCCATCCAGCCATCTCATCCTCGGTCGTCCCCTTCTCCTCCTGCCCTCAATCCCTCGCAGCATCAGAGTCTTTTCCAATGAGTCAACTCTTTGCATGAGGTGGCCAAAGTACTGGAGTTGCAGCTTTAGCATCGTTCCTTCCAAAGAAATCCCAGGGCTGATCTCCTTCAGAATGGACTGGTTGGATCTCCTTGCAGTCCAAGGGACTCTCAAGAGTCTTCTCCAACACCACAGTTCAAAAACATCAATTCTTCAGTGCTCAGCCTTCTTCACAGTCCAAATCTCACATCCATACATGACCACAGGAAAAACCATAGCCTTGACTATATGGACCTAAGTCGGCAAAGTAATGTCTCTGCTTTTGAATATGCTATCTAGGTTGATCATAACTTTCCTTCCAAGGAGTAAATGTCTTTTAATTTCATGGCTGCAGTCACCATCTGCAGTGATTTTGGAGCCCCTCAAAATAAAATCTGATACTGTTTCCACTGTTTCCCCATCTATTTCCCATGAAGTGATGGGACCAGATGCCATGATCTTCGTTTTCTGAATGTTGAGCTTTAAGCCAACTTTTTCACTCTCCACTTTCACTTTCATCAAGAGGCTTTGTAGTTCCTCTTCACTTTCTGCCATAAGGGTGGTGTCATCTGCATATCTGAGGTTATTGATATTTCTCCTGGCAATCTGTATTCCAGCTTGTGTTTCTTCCAGCCCAGCATTTCTCATGATGTACTCTGCGTATAAGTTAAATAAGCAGAGAGACAGTATACAGCCTTGATATATTCCTTTTCCTATTTGGAACCAGTCTGTTGTTCCATGTCCAGTTCTAACTGTTGCTTCCTGACCTGCATACAGATTTCTCAAGAGGCAGGTCANAAGTTAAATAAGCAGGGTGACAATATACAGCCTTGACGTACTCCTTTTCCTATTTGGAACCAGTCTGTTGTTCCATGTCCAGTTCTAACTGTTGCTTCCTGACCTGCATACAGATTTCTCAAGAGCCAGTCAGGTGGTCTGGTATTCCCATCTCTTGAAGAATTTTCCACAGTTTATTGTGATCCACAAAATCAAAGGCTTTGGTCAATAAAGCAGAAATAGATATTTTTCTAGAACTCTCTTCCTTTTTTGATGATCCAGTGGATGTTGGCAATTTGACCTCTGATTCTAGTTGACAAAGATCTAACTAGATTAAATTTTGTGTAGCTTCTCTGCTGTGTATATCTGCTGTGAATCATGATTTCACTGCCATTTCTTCTATAGTGAAGGTTCTAAATATGACATTTACAAGTCATTATGAAATGCCAATCAGAAGTTAGTAGTATGTAGAGTTTGCCCTATGAAACTGATTTTTAATTTTTTCCTCTAAAGTAAATTTATCAAAGCAAACTTACCATAAATAACAAATGATTCATATTTGAAAGTAAAGTGACTTTGAAATATAACAAAACCTCAGCTACTCCATCATATAAGTATGTTGATTCATCAATCAATTTTAATTAACCTCCAATAATATACAGTGGACTGGTTCTAAACTGGGAAAGGAGTATGTCAAGGCTGCATATTGTCACCCTGCTTATTTAACTTATATGCAGGGTACTTCATGCGAAACACTGCACTGGATGAAGCACAAGCTGGATTGCAGGGAGAAATATCAATAACTTTAGATATGCAGATGACACCACCCTTATGGTAGAAAGTGAAGAGCAACTAAAGAACTTCTTGATGAAAGTGAAAGTGGAAAAGTGGGCTTAAAACTCAACATTCAAAAAACGAAGATCATGGCAGCTGATCCCATTACTTCATGGCAAATAGATGGGGAATCAACAGAAACAGTGAGACTTTATTTTCTTGGGCTCCAAAATCACAGCAAATGGTGACTGCAGCCATGAAATTAAAAGATGTTTGCTCCTTGGAAGAAAAGCAATGCCAAACCTAAACAGCCTGCAGAAGGTCTGTTTAGTCAAAGCTAAGCCTGGAAAATCCCATGGACGGAGGAGCCTGGTGGGCTGCAGTCCATGGGGTCGCTAAGAGTCAGACATGACTGAGCGACTTCACTTTCACTTTTCACTTTCATGCACTGGAGAAGGAAATGGCACCCACTCCAGTGTTCTTGCCTGGAGAATCCCAGGGACAGAGGAGCCTGGTGGCTGCCACCTATGGGGTTGCACAGAGTNCTTCACTTTCACTTTTCACTTTCATGCACTGGAGAAGGAAATGGCACCCACTCCAGTGTTCTTGCCTGGAGAATCCCAGGGACAGAGGAGCCTGGTGGCTGCCACCTATGGGGTTGCACAGAGTCGGACACAACTGAAGTGACTTAGCAGAAGCAGCAGCCTCATCAATGAAGCTATAATTCCATCACATCCTGTCGTGCCTAAACCCTATCCTGTACTCTCCCAAATCCCAAGAACAGCCGTTTATTTTACCGTTTTAGATTTAAAAGATGCCTTTTGGGGGGGCATACCCTTAGCTCAAAGTTCACAATTTTTGTTTGTTTTTGAGGATGCATCTGATTCTTCTACTCAGTTAACTTGGACAGTGTTGCCTCAAGGATTTAGAGATAGCCCTCACTTGTTTGGACAGGCTTTCAGCAAGGACCTAGCTGCCTTTGGGCCACTGAATCTATAAAGTTGATCAGTATGTAGATGGTGTTCTCCTTTGTGCTGACACAGGGAAAAAAAATGTAACCAAGCCCCCTCTGACCTTCTTAACTATCTACCTTCGTGTGGCTGCAAGATATCAAAACCAAAAGCTCAAATGCACCAAGAAGAAGACAAATATTTAGGATCAATCTCTGTCATGGAGTTTGAGTCCTGGGAAAAGAAAGAATGGAACCCATTTTGCAATATCCTCTCCCTAATACTCTTAGACCACTCTATAACTATCTACCTTCGTGTGGCTGCAAGATATCAAAACCAAAAGCTCAAATGCACCAAGAAGAAGACAAATATTTAGGATCAATCTCTGTCATGGAGTTTGAGTCCTGGGAAAAGAAAGAATGGAACCCATTTTGCAATATCCTCTCCCTAATACTCTTAGACCACTCTGTGGTTTCCTTGGCATAACTGGTTACCACTGGATTTGGATTCCCAGATATGGAGAGCTGCCTCGACCTTTATATAAGTTACTAAAAGAGACTAAAGGTATTACAGTGGGACAAAAGGTATTACAATGGGAACCTAAAGAAATACATGTGTTTAAGACTTTTAGCCTGCCTTCAGTTCAGTTTAGTTCAGTCTCTCAGTCACGTCCTACTCTTTGTGACCTCACAGACTGCAGCACACCAGGCGTCCCAGTCCATCACCAACTCCCGGAGTCCACCCAAACCCATGTCCATTGAGTCAGTGATGCCATCCACCCATCTCATGCTCTGTCACCCTCTTCTCCTCTTGCCCTCAATCTTTCCCAGCATCAAGGTCTTTTCAAATGAGTCATGTGACCAAAGTATTGGGGTTTCAGCTTCAGCAGCAGTCCTTCCAATGAATATTCAGGACTGATTTGTTTAGGATGGACTGGTTGGATCTCCTTGCAGTCCAAGGGACTCTCAAGACTCTTTTCCAACACCACAGTTCAAAAGCATCAATTCTTCAGTGCTCAGCTTTCCTTACAGTCCAAGTCTTACATCCATACATGACTACTGGGAAAACCATA
Source organism: Oreotragus oreotragus (assembly GCA_006410675.1). Lineage (NCBI taxonomy): Eukaryota > Metazoa > Chordata > Mammalia > Artiodactyla > Bovidae > Oreotragus > Oreotragus oreotragus. The sequence continues at coordinate 275,831 of SJYX01008128.1, read as the reverse complement.
CCTTTGACTAGACAGACATTTGTTGGCAAAGTAATGTCTCTGCTTTTTAATATGCTATCTAGGTTGGTCATAAATTTTCTTCCAAGGAGCAAGCGTCTTTTAATTTCATGGCTGTAGTTCATCTGCAGTGATTTTGGAGCCCCAAAATAAAGTTTCTCACTGTTTCCACTATTTCCCCATCTATTTGCCATGGAGGGACCAGATGCCATGATCTCAGTTTTCTGACTGTTGAGTTTTAAGCCAACTTTTCCACGCTCCTCTTTCACTTTCATCAAGAGACTCTTTAGTTCTTTATGTCATAAGGGTGGTGTCATCTGCATATCTGAGGTTATTGATATTTCTCCTGGCAGTCTTGATTTCAACTTGTGCTTCCTCCAGCCCAGCATTTCTCATGATATATACTCTGCATATAAGTTAAATAAGCAGGGTGACAATATACAGCCTTGAGGTACTCCTTTCCTGATTTGGAACCAGTCTGCTGTCCCATGTGCAGTTCTAACTGTTGCTTTTTGACCTGCATACAGATTTCTGAGAAGGCCAGTCAGGTGGACTGGTATTCCCATCTCTTTCAGAATTTTCCACAGTTTATTGTGATCCACACAGTCAAAGGCTTTGGCATAGTCAATAAAGCAGAAGTAGACATTCTTCGGGAACTCTATTGCTTTTTCAATGATCCAACAGATGTTGGCAATTTGATCTCTGGTTCCTCTGTCTTTTCTAAACCAGCTTGAACATCTGGAAGTTCATTGTTCATATACTGTTGAAGCCTGGCTTGGAGAATTGTGAGCATTACTTTACTAGCATATGAGATGAGTGCAATTGTGAGGTAGTTTCAGTATCCTTTGGCATTACCTTTCTTTGGGATTAGAGTGAAAACTGACCTTTTCCAGTCCTGTGGCCTCTGCTGAGCNCGACCCCCGCCCCGCCCCGCCTACAAAGAAGTCCCTGGCCGCTTTAATTTGGCCTGGAGTCTACTGTTGGATTTCTATCACATAGTGAGATGCTTTTCAGACACCAAGGGTACATCTCTGATTCAGTTCAGTTCAGTCGCTCAATGGTGTCCGACTTTTTTCAACCCCATGAACTGCAGCACGCCAGGCTTCCCTGTCCATCAACAACTCCCAGAGCTCGCTCGAACTCTTGTCCATCCAGTTGGTGATGCTATCAACCATCTCATTCTCTGTCGCCCCCTTCTCTTTTTGCCTTCAATTTTTCCCAGTATCGCCAAAGGTTCAACCCCATGAACTGCAGCACGCCAGGCTTCCCTGTCCATCAACAACTCCCAGAGCTCGCTCGAACTCTTGTCCATCCAGTTGGTGATGCTATCAACCATCTCATTCTCTGTCGCCCCCTTCTCTTTTTGCCTTCAATTTTTCCCAGTATCGCCAAAGGATTGGAGTTTCAGCTTCAGCATCAGTCCTTCCAATGAATATTCAGGACTGATTTCTTTAGGATGGACTGATTGGATCTCCTTGCAGTCTAAGGGACTCTCAAGAGTCTTCTCCTACATCACAGTTCAAAAGCATCAATTTTTTGGTGCTCAGCTTTCTTTATAGTCCAACTCTCACATTCATACATGACTACTGGAAAAACCATAACTTTGACTAGACTGACCTTTTTCAGCAAAGTAATGTCTCTGCTTTTTACTGTACTGTCTAGGTTGGTCATAGCTTTTCTTCCAAGAAGCAAGTATCTTTTAATGTCATGGCTGCAGTCACCATCTGCAGTGATTTTGGAGCCCCCAAAAATAAAGTTTGTAACTGTTTCCATTGTTTCCCCATCTATTTGCCATGAAATGATGGGTCCGGATGCCATGATCTTAGTTTTCTGAATGTTGAGTTTTAAGTCAACTTTCTCACTCTCTTCTTTCACTTTCATCAAGCTCTTCAGTTCCTCTTCCCTTTCTGCCATAAGGGTGGTGTCATCTGCATATCTGAGGTTATTGATATTTCTCCCAGCTATCTTGATTACAGCTTGTGCTTCATCCAGCCTGGCATTTCGTATGAGGTACTCTGCATATATATTAAATACGCAGGGTGACAATATGCAGCCTTGACGTACTCCTTTCCCGATTTGGAACCAGTCTGTTGTTCCATGTCCAGTTCTAACTGTTGCTTCCTGACCTGCATATAGGTTTCTCAAGAGGCAGNCACTGTTTCCACTGTTTCCCCATCTATTTCCCATGAAGTGATGGGACCAGATGCCATGATCTTCGTTTTCCGAATGTTGAGCTTTAAGCCAACTTTTTCACTCTCCACTTTCACTTTCATCAAGAGGCTTTGTAGTTCCTCTTCACTTTCTGCCATAAGGGTGGTGTCATCTGCATATCTGAGGTTATTGATATTTCTCCTGGCAATCTGTATTCCAGCTTGTGTTTCTTCCAGCCCAGCATTTCTCATGATGTACTCTGCGTATAAGTTAAATAAGCAGAGAGACAGTATACAGCCTTGATATATTCCTTTTCCTATTTGGAACCAGTCTGTTGTTCCATGTCCAGTTCTAACTGTTGCTTCCTGACCTGCATACAGATTTCTCAAGAGGCAGGTCAGGTGGTCTGGTATTCCCATCTCTTGAAGAATTTTCCACAGTTTATTGTGATTCACACAGTCGAAGGCTTTGGCATAGTCAATAAAGCAGAAATAGATATTTTTCTGGAACTCTCTTGCTTTTTCCATGATCCAGCGGATGTTGACAATTTGATCTCTGGTTTCTCTGCCTTTTCTAAAACCAGCTTGAAAATCAGGAAGTTCATGGTTCATGTATTGCTGAAGCCTGGCTTGGAAAATTTTGAGCATTACTTTACTAGCATGTGAGATGAGTGCAATTGTGCGGTAGTTTGAGCATTCTTTGGCATTGCCTTTCTTTGGGATTGGAATGAAAACTGACCTTTTCCAGTCCTGTGGCCACTGCTGAGTTTTCCAAATTTGCTGGCATATTGAATGCAGCACTTTCACAGCATCATCTTTCAGGATTGGCCATAGGTAACCTCCTTTTGTTTCTAGCACTATGCAGATTATCTTAAGTAAAGTCACCTAGTTAAATGTCTATAGTGTGCCACAAAAAGACTTAAAAAGTCTTAAACTTGAATGACTGTTTTGATCAGGCATCTCTCATGTGTTTAGTGTGATAAGTACCTATGTAGGATAAGAATATGGCACCATAGGGTGTGTACCCTTATGAACTGCTACAATCTGAAAGAATGAACATGTTGAATAAATGGAAATTTAGGTCAGAGCAAAGTAAGATTTTTTTTTTTTTACAGTGCCATAAATTTAGGAGCAAAACATAAGAGATTTATCACTATGGCAGAAATGGTTAACTGCTTCTCAATCCCCATTCTCCTTTCCTGCTCATTTTTATCTGGGCAGCTTGCCACTTAGCTAAAAGCCTATATTCCCTAGTCTCCCTAACGTGGGGCAATTCCCTGCCTCAAATCTTCTACAAAATCTAATGAAGGATGAATAAATATATATGAAAAATTATCTATAAGCTTACCTCTTTGATATAGCAGCCTGCAAAGATGGTAATATCTTACTTTTCAGCCAAGAACCACATTAGCCTGACCTCTGGAACAAGGGGTGATGGAGGTTGGCAAAATAAGTTTGTTTGACCTTAACATATGCATATATGCTCATTTCTTACCATGAACCATAACCAAAAAGACAAAAAAGAGCAAACACGTCTGGAATCAGCTTTGTAACTCTAAAGATGATCTTCTGCTACAATATACTTCTCACAAGACATTCATGCTCTTCTGAGATGAGAGAGGAGTTAAGCATATATCATAGATTTAGAAAAGGGTCAGACCGAGATTCAGAAAACGACGCCTCCTCCGGCCAGTTCTGATCTTGGATTTTATAACAGACACCAAAGTAGCTTTGTTCACCTTGGCTCCCTAAATCTCAGTTAGTGTCTGCATTGGCCCTCTCTGGTGGGCATTCCCACTTCACACCCACCCTGAAGCTGCTTCAGGACTTCTGCAGTTCAAAAAGACTAATTTGCTATGCAACCCTGTCAAGTGACAGAGCTGGACCGTCCTTAAATAACAATATGGCTTCATTTCATGAAAATATTCAAGTCACAAAATCTGTTTCCGTACATCGCCAAATTTAGGGTCTTGGCCTTTAGGTGTCAAAGTACTACTATCTTCATTTTACAAGTGAAGCACAGGAAGATTAAGAGACTTAGCTGAGATCACTCCACTTATCTTCTAAGAAAAGACAAGAATCCAGGTCTCTTGTTTCCTAAAAGTTACTCTTTTTTTAAACTCCATGGAAAGGGGTTACTTAAAATATCTACCGAAAGAAAAAATACATTGCAGAAATTTCTTCAAAGTTGCTTATCAGCAAGGGAATCTGTTAGATATTGCCACAAGAATGCTGTGAAAGAAACCACCCACAAACTACCCACTTGTTTTCAGTGGCTTAAAACAAGTCATTTGTTCTCACAGCTCGGCAGGTCAATTGGGATGGCTCTGCTTCATTCTTATCCTTTTCCAGGACCAGTGAATTAACTAAAGAATGTCCATCTCATGGTGATGACCTTGGCATAAGAGGGCAAGTAAAAACACATGATGCCTTTTAAATATTTCTATTGGCCAAAACAAGTTACATGCTCAATCTCAACATCACTAGGGTAAGAAAATATACTCCAATCATAGATGGAGGTGTCACTGAAAAGTAATGTGGCCAAGGATGAAGAGGTACAGCTCTCTTGGGAACTTGTAGCCGCCAGAGCAGGGATGGGAGAGATGCTAAGTGAAGAGCTGGAATAATAATCCAGTCTACCATAGCATAATGTACTGGAAAAAATTAGAGTTTTTATAAAAGTATATTATTTGTAGTAAAATCTACCATGGTGAAGCTCACAGCAAATTCTTTCATATTCTTTACAATTTCTTTAAGTGATTACAGTTTTGAGAGGAGCCAAATGTAATCCAAAATAATGTTTTTTTGGTTTTTTTAGGAGAGAACTGATAAGAAAGACAAAGAACTTGACTGATGAAAATTGACTATGAGCAGTATTTTGAAAGGAATCTCATTTAGAGAAGCAGATAAAATGTTTATAACTCATAGAAAAAAAAGATGTAATGGGTGAAGCTGGATGAATACCAAAGAGCTTAAAATTTTCAATTCAATAGAACTTCAACTAACAAGATGTGTTCATCACTAAGCTCTTTTTTGTGTGTATGTATAAAATGGATATTTTTTAATGCTGTGCCATCTGCTTATTAATAAAGTGTCATGACTCTCTACCAAGTAATTGTGATAAGATATTATTCACAAAAAATATTCTTTCATGATAGTTTAAGAAGTCAATTCAATAGGGAAAAACCTTAGAGTTTTTCTTCTTCTTCTTTTTGTCTTTGTTTTTGTCAATATTGTCGGTGAGCTTACAAGGACATTTCAATGATGAGACTTACTTTTATTTCAAAATAAACTATTCCAACTTATGACACTCTAAATTTCACAATGTAGGAGCTCTTCTAAATAATATGATTTAAATTGATAAGCAGCATAACTTCTGCTACAGTCACAGCTGCACGATATACTTTTGCAAGGTAAATGTATTTATCATTGAACTGTCAAAAATTGGAATTTAGTTTATTGTTCCATCTTGCTGCAGAAAAAAAAATCTAAGTTTCTCCTCTGAAGTCAATTAGTACTTCATTTGTAACTACTTGCTTAGAATATGTTAACACCAAAGAAATCATTAAGTATGTTTTAATCATTTGACAAAATATTTCTTTTAAAAATTAAAAAATAAAAGGGCTACTCACTCTCTTATTGCTAGATGAAGTAACAAATATTAAGGAAATTAATGTTAAATTGTTTTTTAGTCAAGACATGGAAGCAGCCTAAGTGTCCATCAACAGATGAGTGGATAAAGAAGATATGGTACATACACATGATGGAATTTTACTCAGCCATAAAAAGAATGAAACGACACCATTTGCAGCAACATGGATGGACCTAGAGATGATCATATTAAGTGAAGCAAGTCAGACAAAGACAAATATCATATGATATCACTTATATGAGAAATCTAAAAAAAAAAAAAAGGATATAAATAAATGTACTTCCAAAACAGGAGTAGACTCACAGACAGAGAAAACAAATTTATGGTTACCAAAGTGAAAAAGGTGGGAGTGTGGGCTGGGGAAAGAGGAGAATTAGGAGATTGGGATTAACAGACACACACAACTATATAAAAAATAGAAACCCACAAAAGCCTTTGACTGTGTGGATCACAATAAACGGTGGAAAATTCTGAAAGAGATGGGAATACCAGACCACCTGACCTGCCTCTTGAGAAACCTATATGCAGGTCAGGAANTACATGTATGTATGTATAGGGCTTGCTTGGTGGCTCAGTGGTAAAGAATCCACTTGCTAATGCAGGAGATGCAGGTTCAGTCCCTGGGTGGGAAGATCCCCTGGAGAAAGAAATGGCTACACACTCGAGTATTCTTGCCTGGGGAATCCCATGGATAGAGGAGCCTGGCAGATGACATGACTTGGCAATTAAACAACAACAACGACAACAGGTATGTATAACTGAACTTGCTGTATATCTGAAACTAACACAACATTGTAAATCAACTATGCTTCAGTATAAAAGTGGTTAAAAATTGTTTTTGATGCTCCAATCATGTCACATTTTTAGGGCTTCGGACTGTAGTGAAGAATATATGTAGTGAAAGTTATAGCGAATACACAGAGCATCCATATAGAGGATACACTGAATTTTAAGAACTGAATCATTGAAAAATTACCACTCTCCCAGATTTTTTTTAATGCTTTAATTAATAATTTCATTTATGATATTTCCCTTCAGCTTTCTAAAAATTTTTTTTTATTGATATATACTTACAGATCTGATTTACAGAGGAACTCAAGCTAAAAAAGATCACAGTGACGGTCACTTATGAACAACAACAAATCAAGGTTTTCTGTCTTTTTCAGTAGCCAGTTGATTACCATCACAGTGCTTCGGGACAACCCAGAGGGCCAGGGTGGGGAGGGAGGTGTGGGGGGTTCAGGATGAGGGGGGACATATGTACGACCGTGGCCAATTCATGCTGAGGTATGGCAAAAACTATCAAATATTATAAAGTAATTATCCACCAATTAAATAAATACATTAAAAGAAAAAGCAATCTCTCTGAAGCCCAGTCTGTAGATGCTGAAGCTACTGCCTTTGAGTGAGGCAGACAAGACCACCTCTCTCTGCCCACCATGACACCTGGCAGTTTTCATCCGGTAATTTTTTGTCCCCACAAAATGGGACACTCTCAAACAATTGTGAGAAATAATTAATATGATTACAGAGCTTATTAGGAATAGTTTTACATTTGGTACATTAATTCTAAAGAGTTCCAAAATATGCAGACCATTTCTGCTTATATTTTATAGGTAACTGGAATATAATGCTTTATAAGATTTGTTAAATATTCATAAAGATTTGTTGAATAAAATAATAAAAACTACTAAAGACCAACTAGTCTCAAAATTTTAAATAAAGTTTCAGCAAAGAACATGGATTTTTACAATGGCTTTAATGTTGGTATGATATGAATAGAAAATAAAGGGTAGCTTGCTATCTATGATATCAATCACGAAACCCTTATTCTAAGAGGCAAAGAGGCAATAAAAATGATCATTTCTCATACATCATCCTATCCAAATCAATGGAAACTTCTCCTAATGATTAAAGTGGCTTAAATGTTTAGCATACACCCAATTTGTTGTTGTTCACAAAATTAAAATCTCAACATGTTCTTTATTTCATGGATGCCTAACAGTGGAAAACACAGACTTAATGATCCACAACTGCATCACTGGCCACCAATTATGGGGTTTAATTACTACCCTCTTTATTTATGATTTTAATATAATTGCTTCTAGTTTTTTTTAATCTATCAATATCTTTATGGAGTAGATATAACATTGTGCACAAAAAGAGCTATCATTGCTTTTGAAATTTAAATTTAGAATATGAACATTCATTATTAACAACTCTTACAAGTCATCTTTTAGTTTGTTTATTAAATCCTGTATACCTACTTCCTAATTATCATTTACTAGGTTACTTCCATTTTAAGTCATTATATATAGTACTATGATGCACATATCTACATATATTATGGTTTTAGGCATTTTAGATAGTTTTCTTAGGCTATAATTCATAAGTGAAATTATTGGGCCAAAAAACAAGGGACATTTTCAGACATTATGTTCAAATTCCCAAATAACCTTCCAAATGAATTTGTGACCAATAATTCTTCCACTAGTTTTTCATTTGAGTGACAGCCTCATTTCCATCTCACTAGCATTTGAAAAAGTGTTAGTCACTCAGCAGTGTCTGACTCTTTGTGACCCCACTAACTGTAGCCCACCAAGATCCTCTGTCCATCGGATTCTCTGGCAAGAATACTGAAGTGGGTTGCCATTCCCTTTTCCAGGGGATAGTCCCAACTGACGGATTGAACCTGGGTCTCCTGCACTGCAGTCAGATTCTTTACTGTCTGAGCCACCTGGGAAGCCTTAGTTTTATTTTAAAGGAGACTGTTGATCTGAAAGAGGAGAAATGACATTATTATTGCTTTAATTTACATTTCTTTCATCACTAATGAGGTTAATTTATCTGAATGATTATTTATATATGGTAAATGTTCTATCTCTAATTTCCAAAAAAGATTTCTTGATATTAAAATAGTCTGTCCAAAAATGATACAAATGAACTTGTTTACAAAATAGAAACAGATTCACTGGCTTAGAGAAAGAACTAGCTACCAAGGGGGAAAGCTAGGGAGTAGGGATAGACTGGGAGTTTGCAATTGACATGTATGTACCCAGTACTGTATTTAAAAAGCTTCCCTGGTGGCTTAGAGGTTAAAGAGTCTGCCTCCAATATGGGAAACCCGGGTTCAATCCTTGGGTCGGGAAGATCCCCTGGAGAAGGAAACGGCAACCCACTCCAGTACTCTTGCCTGGAGAATCCCATGGACAGAGGAGCTTGATAGGCTACAGTCCACGGGGTCACAAAGAGTCGGACACGACTGAGTGACTTCACTTCACTGTATTTAAAACAGGTAATCAACAAAGACCTATTGTATAGCACGGGGAACTCTGCTGAATTTGAATAAGAATAGATATGTGTACATGTATAATTGAATCACTGTGCTGTGTACCTGAAACTTAACACAACATTGTTAATCAACTATATTCCAACATGAAGTCTTTTTAAGTAAAAAAATTTAAAATATTTTCGTCCCCATTAAGTTGTCTTTTCATCTGGAATAAGAAATCTCATTTCCTTCTATTTAGTAAAAATCGGACAGTGAAATATTTACCATGTACCCCTATTATCCTGGAAACTGGCCCCGGCCCTTCTGTGACTGCACCCCTCTACAAAGCAAGGAGTCCATGGGCCCACGAGGACATGCTGCCTAAGGTCTGTGTGCCCCACTATCTCTGTCCAGACGCCCAGACCCTGGAATTTCCTCTGTGCACGGATCTAAGTCTATGCCAGGGATTGTGAGGGCCCAGGCCACAGGCTTATCCTGGAACTGTCACCGTTAGGACCAAGTCCTTCATGGACTTGGACTCTCCAAATCTCACCTCTTGAGTATGTTGTTTCTCAACTCATTCACAAAATTGATCCCCAGAGCTTTATGTTTATGTTCAGCTGGTTGCAGGACCAAGTTACTAAACACAAGGGAATTGGAGTCAGTACTGATTTGAATTCTGGCTCTGCTTCTTATTAGCTTAAAGACTTTTAAGTAAGTGACTTAATGTCTATAAGTAATATAGGATTAGGATTATAGAAGAATTAATATATAAAGCATTTGGCATATAAAGTCACCTGGTAAATTATGGTCTGCATTATAAAGGAAGAAAAAAATCATTAGGCAAATTATGCATTCTCTTCATCTTCTGAGTATGTATTCAGGCAGAATGTGAACTGTGTAGG
>SJYX01008128.1:219848-260832 GCA_006410675.1 Oreotragus oreotragus | reverse complement strand
GATCAAACCTGTCAATCCTAAAGGAAATCAGCCCTGAATATTCATTAGAAGGACTGATGGTGAAGCTGAAGTCCAATACTTTGGCCACCTGATGCGAAGAGCTGACTTATTGGAAAAAACACTGATGCTATGAAAGACTGAGGGCAGGAGGAGAAGGGGGCCACAGAGAATGAGATGGTTGGATGGCATCACCAACTCAATGGACATGAGTTTGAGCAAACTCCAGGAGACAGTGGAGGACAGAGAAGCTGTGTGCTCTAGTTCATGGGGTTGCAAAGAGTTGGAGACAGACTTAGAGACTAGATAACAACAACAAATGACTTCGGGAGGGCTGCTGAATTTGATTTTCCAATTCAACTAAATTGTTCTTCAGCTTTATCCACCAGATACATTCATCCCATACTTCATTTTTTTATACCTAAATTTTCTACTTGGTTACTCCTTTTATAATTCTAGGTGTATTTTACACTGCTATTGTCATCCTTTATCTCTTTAAAATTAGTATGGCTAATTAATTTATTGGTTCATGTATTAGAACATATTATGATGTAGTAGTTAAAAATCCCAACCTCAGTGGTTTAACTCAAGCAAAGTCCATTACAAGCCCCAACAGGGCTTCAAGGCAACAGCATGTGGTGTTTCAGCAACCCTGAGGGATGGAGGCTTGACCACCATGTAGTTGTACTGTCTAGAGCATGCAATCCATTTGGCCAGCACAGCAGGGGAAAAGAGCTCTGGAGAATTTTGAACTGGCAATTAAAAGCTTCATACAGAAGTAATAAATCATAACTCAGACTTATAAAGAAGTAGCCCAGGACTGGTCACATGATCCTGCCTAACTGTAAAGGGGGAAATGGGCAATTATTCTACTTACCTGGAGAGAAGAAGTTGATGTGGATGAACATTACACACCACTAGAGTCCTTCTGTGACAGTGCATGTTTCAGGTTACATATACTATTCTATTCATTGCTTTCCTTTTGAGGCAGTTGAACTTGTCAGGTAAAGAGGAAGGGTCACCATTGTAATGCTTAACAACGTGCCCATTTGACTAGGCCACAGTATCCAGATATTTGGTCAAACATTATTCTAGAGGTTTCTCAGTTCAGTTCAGTCGCTCAGTTGTGTCTGACTCTTTCTGATTCCATGGACTGCAGCACACCAGGCTTCCCTGTCCATCACCAACTCCAGGCGCTTGCTGAAACTCATGTCCATTGAGTTGGTGATGCCATCCAACCATTTCATCCTTTGTCATCCCCTTCTCTTCCTGCCTTCAGTCTTTCCCAGCATCTCTTTCTCATCTTCCCTGGTGGCTCAGAGGTTAAAGCATCTGCCTGGAATGCGGGAGACCTGAGTCGATCCCTGGGTCAGGAAGATCCCCTGGAGAAGGAAATGGCAACCCACTCCAGTACTCTTGCCTGGAGAATCCCATGGAGGGAGGAGCCTGGTGGGCTACAGTCCATGGGGACGCAAAGAGTCAGACACGACTGAGTGACTCCAATTCCCATTCTCTTCCTGCCTTCAGTCTTTCCCAGCATCAGGGTGCTTTCCAATAGGTCAGCTTTTTGCATCAAGTGGCCAAAGTATTGGAGTTTCAGCTTCAGTATCAGTCCTTCCAATGAGTATTCAGGATTGATTTCCTTTAGGACTACTGCTTTGATTTCCTTGCAGTCCAAGGGACTCTCAAGAGTCTTCTCCAACACCACAGTTCAAAAGCATCAATTCATCAGTGCTCAGCTTTCTTTATGGTCCAACTCTCACATCCATACATCACTACTGGAAAAACCACAGCCTTGACTAAATGGACCTTTGTTGGCAAAGCAATGTCTCTGTTTTTTAATATGCTGTCTAGGTTGGTCATAGCTTTTCTTCCAAGGAGCCAGTGTCTTTTAATTTCATGGCTGCAGTCACCATCTGCAGTGATTTTGGAACCCAGAAAAATAAAGTCTGTCAGCTGTTTCCATTGTTTCCCCATCTATTTGCCATGAAGTGATGGAACCAGATGCCATGATCTTAGTTTTCTGAATGTTGAATTTTAAGCCAACTTTTTCACTCTCCTCTTTCACTTTCATCAAGAGGCTTTGTAGTTCCTCTTCACTTTCTGCCATAAGGGTGGTGTCATCTACATATCTGAGGTTACTGATATTTCTCTCTGCAATCTTGATTCCGGCTTGTGCTTCATCCATTCTGGCATTTGCATGATGTACTCTGCATATAAGTTAAATAAGCGGGATGACAATATACAGCCTTGATGTACTCCTTTCCAGATTTGGAACCAGGCTGTTGTTCCATGTCCAGTTCTAACTGTTGCTTCCTGACCTGTATACAGATTTCTCAGGAGGCAGGTCAGGTGGTCAGGTATTCCTATCTCTTTAAGAATTTTCCACAGTTTGTTGTGATCCATGCCTTCAAAAGCTTTGGAGTAGTCGATAAAGCAGAAGTATATTTTTTTGGAACTTTCTTGCTTTTCCGATGATCCAGTGGATGTTGGCAATTTGATCTCTGGTTCCTCTGCCTTTTCTAAAACCAGCTTGAACATCTGGAAGTTCACGGTTTACATATTATTGAAGCCTGGCTTGCAGAATTTTGAGCATTACTTTACTAGCGTGTGAGATGAGTGCAATTGTGCTGTAGTTTGAGCATTCTTTGGCACAGCCTTTCTTAGGGATTGGAATGAAACTGACCTTTTCCAGTCCTGTGGCCACTGCTGAGTTTTCCAAATTTGCTGGCATATTGAGTGCAGCACTTTCACAGCATCATCTTTTAGGATTTGAAATAGTTCAACTGGAATTCCATCACCTCTACTAGCTTTGTAGTGATGCTTCCTGAGGATCTTATGACTTCGCATTCTGATGTCTGGATCTAGGTGACTGATCACACCATCGGGGTTATCTGGGTCATGCAGATCTTTTTTGTACAATTCTTCTTGGTATTTTTGCCACTCTTCTTATATTTTCTGCTTAGGTCCTTACCATTTCTATTCTTTATTGTGCCCGTCTCTGCATGAAATGTTCTCTTGGTATTTCTAGTTTTCTTGAAGAGATCGCTAATCTTTTGCATTCTATTGTGTTCCTCTAAGGAAATTTTTAAGATGAGGTTAACATTTAATTCAGTAGACTTTGAGTAAAATAGATCAAAATGTGGGTGGACCTCATCCAATCAGCTGAAGGTCTTTTTATAAAAAGACTGACCTCCCTATAGGAAGATGGAATTCCATCAGCAGACAGCCTCTGAACTCAAAGTGCAACATCCGCTCTTCCCTGGGTCTTCAGGCTACTCTGCAGATTATGCACTTGCTTCCACCATGAAGTTAAGTCAGTTCCTTAAAACAAATCCAACTCTCTTTTCTCTCTCTCACCCCTTTTCTCCCCCTCTCCATATATACTTATCTCCTATGGATTTTGCCTCTCTGTTCAACCCTGACTAATACACTAATAAAGCTTGAGTCGTGGACTCTCACTACCAAATGGTTGTATACTTTTGTACATCTTCAAAAAGTAAGATATTTAATATGGAACCAGATAAGAGTTCTGTCTCTTTCCTCTCTTTCCATTTCTACTCTAAAACATATGCGTCACAATAAATCCTGAGAACAGTTATTACTAGCTACACCTGTGTAGAAATAGCTCTGGGGGACTTCCCTGGTGGTCCAGTGGTTAATAATCTGCCTCACAATGCGAGGCACACCATCGAGTCCCTGGTCCAGGAAAATCCCGCATGCTGGAGGACAGCTGAGCCTGTGCCCCGCAGCTTCTGAGACCACACCCCCGGGAGCCTGTGCTCTGCAATGAGAGAACCGCTGCAGCGAGAGGCCCTCGCACTGCAAGGTGACAACTATGGAAAGCCCGCACACAGTAATGGAGACCCGGCAAAGCCAAAAATACATACATAAATATTAAAAAGAAAAAGGCTTCTGGGAACACTAGGTCAGTGCACTGGGCCAACTCATCCTGTCTGTATGATGACATGAAAAAGGTCGTGCTGTAACATGAGAATGTGCTTCAGTGTCCAGTACTGAGAATATGAAGGAAGTGGTCTGCAGTACACAAATCTAGAAAATAATATGTGAAAAATGATTCCAATCATCAGATATGTAAAATTATGTGAGAATTTGTTTTTCAGTGACTGCCTAGTCAAAATGGAAGCTCTCTGTTCTTAGAAATATACTTGAAAATTCAGAATACATAATCTCAAGTGCAGCATGCAATTTATCTTTCTTGACACAATCATGCAAGATAGGATTAATCAGATGTGCTGTGACTATAACGCACAAACTATTGCAGTATCAAAAACATGTCAAGTTTGTGAAGCTGTATGATTTATGGCCATGTATCAATAAGAAAATCAAAATCTGAACAATCATATAGAGAAGGATAAAATATATTTATTTTTGAGTGCAACTGTCTTTGATAATACAATTGTTGACAAAGAGGTGAATGAACAGAATAAACAAACAAAAAAATGANTATCAATAAGAAAATCAAAATCTGAACAATCATATAGAGAAGGATAAAATATATTTATTTTTGAGTGCAACTGTCTTTGATAATACAATTGTTGACAAAGAGGTGAATGAACAGAATAAACAAACAAAAAAATGAAAACCAGTTTTACAGGAATATGTCTCCTAGTTATTGCTGTTATTGCTGTTCTTTAGTTGCGAAGTCATGTTCGACTCTTATGTGACCTCATGGACTGTAGCCTGCCAGGCTTCTCTGTCCATGGGATTTCCCAGGCAAGAATACTGAAGTGGGCTGCCATTTCTTTCTCCAGGGGATCTTCTCAACCCAGGGACTGAACCCATGGTTAAATAATACAAATAGCTTTTGGAGATTTAGTGATATTTGTGTTATCTGTCAGTTTTAAAATATGTGTACTTTATTGCTATTCCTTGTATCAGCCTAAACAAATAATCATTTTCACACCTGATTTTGTGTATTTATAATTTTGTTTTTCTTTTTTGTAAGATATAAAATGGTATAATTTACAGGCCTCATAATCCTGGATCCACCCCTTCTTGGAAGTCTCCATCATAGATTCCCCTATAGTCCCCATGGAGTGAGACCAGCGTCGGTAGGGACTCCCTCAATGCGGCCGCAGGGCTAGGGGCTGGCTGTGCCCCCCAGGCCCCAGAGGCTCAGAGCAGAGCTCACCATGTGGTGTGTGCTGGCCACAAAAGGGGCAGTGCGGTGAGCCTGCAGCCTCTTCTCTTATCTTGGAATAGCCTGTCTTAGCCTCTGTGGTGCAGCGGGGTGCTTCAGTGTCATGCTCCCATGTTTCACGATTTTCTCAGGGGTGTCCTGTTCATAAGTAGCTGTCAGCAGTTCTCCTGAGGGACAGCCAAGTCAGAAACCACCTATGTCCCCATTGTGCTGATGTCACTCTCCAGAGGTCTCATTCTTGGATCTGCTGAACCTATGTCTTCCTGAGGGTATCAGCTATTCTGTCTGGTTCATGAAAAATGGCACAAGACTACACACTGAATCGATCAGTCCAGGTGAGTTCAGGAGGCAGAGATGAGTCCCCCCAGTTGAGTATCTCAGGCTATACAGAATCCCTGGCGACCTTTTGGCTGGCCCTCTAGCTGGCAGCTACTCCAATCAGGGTTTCTTTAAAGTGAATGACAGAGGTGAATCAACAAGAGGCAGGTTCCCTCTGCTCTCGAGGCTGAAAACTGAAGAGTTAAGAGGGAAATCAAAGCAGCAGAAGAGCTGGTCAGTCCACACCTAGGTGAGAAACTCACGGTTGGAGCAGGCCGCCTTCGAACTGCTGAACTACTCCCTGAATTGGCAACAGCACAGATCCTCTGAGCTGCCGGGAAAGGCAGGTGTTTGTAGCAAAACACAACGTGAGGCCTTCAAAGCAAGTAAAAGGCAAGTGAAGCTCAACAAGGAAAAAAATAAAAAGTAAAGAATAAAAACTCTTTTTTCAAGTTTTAGCATGTATCACGTTACCTGGAAGGCTTGTTTAAACATAAATAGTTGGGTATTACTAGCTTTCTGATTCAGTAAGTTTGGAATTAGTCAATAATTTGCATTTCTAATAAGTTTGAGGTGATACTGATGCTATTGGTCTTTGTAGCATGTTGGAGAACCACTGTTCTATCCCATTCTCCCATTTTCTGCCTCTGCTCCAGGCTGCTACCACCCAATTATCCTGTGCAGACTAGTTCTCAGGTCTTCCATCTGTGAGGCCGGGGAGAGTGTGTCTCCTCTGTTAGCTCCTTAAATTCACAGTTCCCTTGTGCTTCTATGATTTCTCCAGCATTGATTTAGGAGGACAGAACTTGAAACCTGTTATTTCATCATCTTGACAAAACCAGAAACCACTCCTCCTTCAACCTCCTCCTGTCTCTTTAGTTTAATATTTACCTAAAACCTGGGTGTCAGTCATCCTGGTTTTGCCAATTAAAAATAAAATAATATAGAGAATGCCTCATTAAACTGTCTATTCCTGTTCAATTAAGTAACATAAAGTACATCAACACTGCAAAGTTGTCATCTGAAATCATGTCCAACAATAGATTGCCTCTATTACAGCAAGTCCTCTCTGGAAAACCCATTAAAATAAAAGGTCAGTTTGGTGGAGAAGGAAGTGGTAAAAGACTGTGAAAAGAAAGCAGACCAGTGCAAAACGTTTCTAAACTAGAGACTGTGAGCCCAAAGCTATAGTTACATGAATTTTAGACCAAGAATTTTCAAACTGTTTAATGTTTCCCTTATGTTGGAAATAAATGTCTTCAGAAACTTGATTATGCCACAGTATTCTAATTATATACATAGGTTTTAAAAAAATCTATTGCCATTTAAATTACATGTATAACAACTCATAATTAAGTAATAGTTTATAGCCAATGCCTCATTGTAAAGGGGTGAACTGAATTTTTTTTTAATGAAGGAAAACAAAGAGGAATATAGAAGAAAGAAAATTTTATAGAAAAGTTTACATATGAAGTAAACTCTATGGTGAGACTGGCAACTTGTCAAAGGCAAACCTTTTTATCTGAATCACACACATACACAACCCACAAACACACACACACAACCCACAAACAAACACACACACACAAATATTGCATTTCTTGTCTGTAAGTGACTCTATTTATACTCTTTCAGGTTGCGTTCCTTTGATTAAGCATATCTGCTATAGGATAAAAACTAAACTGTAGATGTGTACCTAAATTAAAAAAAAAAGATAAAAAAGAAGTGACTTTGAACTATTAGAAAAAGTTATACATACATTGATAAAGCAAACATGTAGTTTCTCACAGAATGATTCTCCTGAGACCCTCTCTCTTCCTACTCCCCTAATCCAACATATAGAGAAACGGGGCACGCTTTGAAAAACCCTGCTCTTGTGGATTTAAAAGAACTGAAATCAACAACAGCGCAGATTTAAAAGCAGGCTTTTTTCACTTTAAATTGGGAAGAGTTGAGGATAATATCGCAGCTCCTCAGACGCAGCTCTCAAGGGAACCACAAACACAGCTCAGTGCCTCAGCTTCGCTGCCACAACCCTCTCTCTTCAAGAGAAGCCGAGGCCCCTTGGCCACGGCCCTGTGCTCCCTGAAGAACGGCTGTGAAAGATGAGTGCCAAATTACCGTAATTTAGACGTTTTAGCAATGTTCTGGGAGCAGACAATAACTGACATTCATCTGTGGAGTGGAGCAAGGTTAATGATTCAATCACATTTTTATTGTGAAGGAATCTTACCCTGCTGAAATCTGCCAAAAGGAATTTAAAAAAAACAAAAAAGGAATCAATATGTATTGTTTTTGCAGTGTTGTTAGCGGTCATAGTTCTAAGGAGAACACTGTTTAAGCTAGTCCTTCACTCACCATGTAAATTATTCTACCTAAGTGATTCAAGAAAAATGAGTATATGGGATGCTAACTTGCAAACTCCTTGATGCAGATTTAAGTAAAGTAAGAATCTACTCCCTGGAGTCATGACTGTGGGGAATGGTTGGTTCCCTAGTACATGTCAGAACTGTTTGTCAAGACAATCCATCGATCGGGAAATGCCTTTGCCCATCTAAAAGGCCTAATGATAGCGCCTCAGATCCACAGAGAGCAGCTTTCCTGACAGTACTGGTTTCTATTGGATATACGGCTGGCATCTTTAGCTCTAAGAGAAAAAATGACTACTTTGGAGGTCCAACAAAGTTTGGGAAATATGAGGGTGCCAGAGAAAATCACTGGAAGATGTCCCTTGATTCACAACTTTCTGTGAACACAGAAAGTTTAACTTACAGAGCTCTGTATCCTTGGAGGGAAGTCTTTGTGGACTCAATTCAAAGAGTTTTCTTTGAACATGAATGCTCCAGCTCTCCAGGGGGTCATGCGGCAAGAATGAATTGGTTGTACCTTCACCTGTGTAGTTGCTGAAAACAACAATAAAGAACCTCTTCAACATAAAGAACAAAACAAAGCAAAACCCAAACAGTACAATGCCTGCACTTAAGATGCGACCCTTCTCTAAAGCACAATGTTCTGAATGCTCAACAACAATTTTCCAACAAGTAACCTGTTCACTGAGAGAGCAACTATAGGCACACTTTTTTTTTTTTCCCAAGGCAGGAAATCTGTGAGCGGAGGGGGACAGTTAAGGCCCAGGTGTCCTCCCCTGCCTCTTTCTCCAGGAAAACAGAAAAGAGGCCCTCTGACAGAACTATAAACCCAGAGAAAAACAATAACTCTGTGTGGTTCCTTCAGGGTAACAAATCCATGTGTCAGTTGAAGATTTCTGAATACCACTTCCTTTATTGAAAAGTATTCTCAGTGGTGGGCTTTCTAGTGTTGTAAGAAATCAATGGGGAAGATAATGTGTGGGAAGGAACAGGGAATAGGACTTGAAAAAGTCAAGGCTTTGTCATCAGAGGGATTTGGGGTTTTAATCTCACAAAGACAAAGGACATCCTTGAGCTAATTCTTTCTAATCTCTGAGAATTATTTTCCTTGTCTAGGAAATGAGGACTGACAAGATTTGCTCTAAGATCCATTTAAGTTTAAATATGGCACCTGAGGACTCTATCCTGTGCGAAGGCATAAAATCACTCATCACCCATGATGCCGTTTTCTTTTCTACCCTTGGTTTAAGACTGAGGCAGCATTTCGATGAAGAGATGAATCAGGCAGTTACTGCTGTTTAGTTTCTAAGTCATGTCTGACTCATTTTGTGACCCTATGGACTATAGCCTACCAGGCTCCTCTGTCCATAGGATTTCCCAGGCAAGAATACTGGAGTGGGTTGCTATTTCCTTACCTGTGTCTGAATACTGGCACTTCCACCTATCAGCTTCATAATCCTGAGTAAGTTGGCAAACAGATCTATGCCTTAGTTTCCCCACCTGAAAAATGGAGAGGGAAACAATCTGTCTTATAGGAGTAGCTGTGAGAATTAAATGTGTTAATTCAGTGATGACTTGCAAAGTACCATAAACATCTAAATGTTTATACAGAAGATTCCGCAAAATTGTAGTTTTTTAAAATCACATTTTACTCTTAGAAATGCATTTACTCTCAAGGAGACCAAAGATGGTGACCCAGTATTTTCACTTTTGCCTCTCAGCATCGATCCATATTCTTCAAGATCCTTTCAGAGGCCTGCAACCATTTCAGTTTACATGACTGTTAGCAGTAAGAATCGATTCTGTTCCGTGAGCTCTCTTCTTGCTGCTATTACTTTAGATCTTTGTTTTTGTCACCTTCACATTGAAACAGCATGGAGAAAACTATTGATTTCACTCTCTGAAATCTGAGAGATCTGTGCTTTTATCAGGCATTCTTCATTCTAAAAATGACTATTATTCAGCAAGATTTTAATTTTTTTTCAGGTTTCTAAGATTTTTTTACATGCTGCCTGCTTTTTATTGAGAAGAAAGAGGAGAAACATTTCTATAAAAATCATTTTTCTTCCTTCAAGAAAAGGAGAAGTATAAAAATGTTGGAGATAGGGTAAGGGAAAGAACAAGTCTGTGATCAAACTGTCTCGTGTGTCTGTGAGTGAGAAGGAAACAAATGGAAGGAGAATTACTACAGGCAGAGAGAAGGAAACTGACTGAGAGACCAATTTTTTTTTAATACAAATTTAATTGGAGGTTAATACTTTACAATATTGTATTGGTTTTGCCATACATCAACATGTATCCACCACAGGTATACACATGTTCCCCATCCTAAACCCCCTTCCCTCCTCCTTCCCTGTAAATTTTAAGCAGAATCAATTAAAGGGAAGTAGAAAATTGGGGAAAAAAATAAGCACGTGGCACAGAAAGGAGAAAGTCTGATGAAAAGTGGAGAATAATAAAAACTTACAGCAATGCGTGTATGTGACAAATTCAAGCCACAGTTGCATAGAAACACCAAAGGAAACAACAAAGAAAGATCTGATGGAACATTCTCATCACTCACATAAACGGACGATTCTTTCCCCTAATCTTTAATTTTTTTGATTGAAACACTTTTACTTGCAAATTTCTAAAAGTTATTGCTCTCGTGCCATTTTCATTCCTTTTATGATTTTTATTAAGACTAAATAAGTCAGTGAAATATGAATATATGTTCTGTCCCTAAGTATTTCCCCTCCTCCATCCCAGGAAGGTGGTTAGATCACCATTCAAGTCATCTACAGAAACGATCTGTGGCAGTACACCAAGAAAACGTGCTTAGGCGCCTATGTTTTATCAGTATGACGCTCCGGATACCAAGCCCACAGAGAATAAGAAGAAAGTGTGGAAAATGAATACTAGTCCATGTAACTTCTTCCCTGATCTGCCAAGAAACTAAGAAATGGTCAGGGGCTTACAGCAACAATGAAGCTGGGAGATCCCAGCCAGGCTGAGGACACAAGATCTCATTAGCCTCCCAGCCATTTGAGCTTACCCAAAGCCCCTCATTAAAATGGTTTGATCCCTTCTCCCTGTCAAAGGAAATAGTTAGGGGCCAAAAATGAAGTCAAAGAGGGAATTCACTGAGTTCTCAGATATGGTATAAAAAAACATTCCAAACATAATGTGCAACCAGGTCACCTGGAGATTTTTTTTAATACCCAGAGACCCAGGTTCCAATCACTAAACATCCTGTGATTTTAAGAAGTCAATGGGTATGCAGTTAGGTTTAAGAAATGATAATGCAGACCATTATCCTAGGATCTGCAGAAATTTACCAAGTGAATGCTCACTGTCATGAGACTGGCTGTCTAAATCAACCTAACTGCTGAGCCAAGCTCATGCTGGTAGAAAGTGATTAGGATATATGTGAAAAATATGACAGGTATGTAATCTGTATGTAGTTACATGGAGAGAATACACATTTTACACATGCCTGGGTATGTGTACACCTCTGCTTGTGCACTTGTGTATCTTTTTTGGTGTTTTATATTCAGATCCAATTATTATTGATTCTATACAACCACACCACCATTGTACACTTTCTGCAGTATTCTATGTATACAGTGAAGGGTAGGATATAGGGCAGTAATTTAGAGTTGGTCTATATGAAACCTTTTAAATTTATTTATTTTAGCTTAGTAATATATCTTGCATAAAGGGCTATTCACCTCAAAAAAAAAAAAAAAACTCGAAAAATCCCTTTATAAGTCATATGGAGTTAAGCAAACATCTCAATGGCTTGTGTCCTGTATTTCATTAATTTATTCAGCAAGCATTTTTCAATATTCATTCTGTTTAAAATAAGAAGTAATTCACCTACAGTAGGTCACGTTAAGACCTAGTGAGATGTGAGCTAAGGGCTCACCTTTCTCTCCTCTACCCTTTCCCAAACTCTACATATTTATCCTAAAAGATTAACCCAATGTATAAAAGCAACTGTAGTTTTTCTTTCGGTCACCTGATGAAATCACCCCAAAAATAACTTTTTATAAATTTAAAAATTCTACTGATTAAATTCAAACCCCACAGAGAATATTCCAAATTGAGAAATTTAGGTTAAGAAAGATAAGCTTACTTTCTTCAGAAAACAGAATGTCTTCTGTGAATTCCTTGTATTTATTTTTTTAAGATTTCCATTTACTCTATTTAGAGACTGAATGGCAAAATTTCTTCCATGTCAACAGAAGAAGGATTTATATCTAAATTGTATGATACTGGAATGGATACAGACTACAACTTAAATATTGGTTTTAGGCAGATGTTCCTTTCAGAAACTTCTAATATCTCACTTTTAATTAATGAATAATGTATATAATAACATTCAGTTAGGGTTTAACATTCTTAGAATAAAATAACAGAAAACACTCTTTGCCTGTCTCACTGATAATATTTCAGAAGCTACTGTGGCATATTTATGACCAACAGAGAAGAAGTTGGATGTCTCTATTTCTTTTACAAGTGATGGTGGTTTGTGGAAATAAAGAATGTGTTAATGCATTGGTAAAGACATGAGTTAGCAATAACATAAGTATTGCTCGTAGGATAGGATCAGAAGCTGGAGATAAGTATGACAGAGATGCAAGTGATATGCAAAATCAAGGCAAATCTATGTTCTTCACCACCTGCCTGTTTCTTTGTGAAAAATAATTTTTATCTGAGAAATTAAAAATAACCTAGAGAGTCCCTTTCAGGTTTCCAACTGAGGCAGAAGGCCCTGCCTGCCTTTCACTGCTTTATAAATCAGTGAACTTTTTCACAAGCATCGTTTCTTATCTAACAGTCAAACAACTGGAACTACTGTTGTATGTTAGATGCTACGGAACCTTCCTACCTTCACTATAATACTGTACGGTTCTATTCCCACACTGCATTTTTACGTCAACAACACTGAATTTTCATTTGCTCTGTTACTACAAGTGTCTCATGGGTGGAGATTCATTTCCGAAAGTAATAAAAAATTCATTTGTTTCATAAAAGAACTGTTTATGAATTGTACTACCAAAGCTGTTCTTGATATGCTATTAAAACAGAGTAGTTGAGAAATCCCATTAAATCTCTAAAGAAATTTTTTAAAGTTACCATTTTAAAGGACTGACTGTGTCATTGTGTTATTCAATATGCCTAAGCAATAGGTCCATTCTTCTAAATCCTGAATAAATAATCCATTAAAAAACATGGCCAAATGGTTTTAATCTAGAAAGAGTAGCTATTAAGTAATATCAAAACTAAGCAATTGCATCAAGAGTTTAAATTAAAAAATTTAAAAACAGTGAACAAAATATCTTATTTCTTCTACAACATAAGCAGAAAAAAACTTCTCTAATGTTTCTCCACATGTCACAAATCACAGTGAGTATTATTACTACAGATGAAAAGTGTCAATAGAAGAATCATTCAAACACACAACAAATTTGACTCAGAAATTATTTGCTTAACAAATACCTGCAATGCAGGAGACCCCAGTTCGATCCCTGGTTTGGGAAGATCCCCTGGAGGAGGGCATGGCAACCTACTCCAGTGTGCTTGCCTAGAGAATCTCCAGGGACAGAGGAGCCTGGCGGGCTACAGGCCATGGGGTTGCAAAGAGTCAGACATGACTGAAAGACTAAGCACAGCACAGCAACAAATTACAAATTATTTTGGTTCTAAATGAAAAGCTTGATATGGAACTTTATTTGGTGAATCAGTCAAATGAACTCATAATAGGATCTCCAAACTTCTACCCAAAAGGGTTTTAGGGGTTAATAATATGGTTGGAAGGGGATCTTGAAGCTAAGCTTGCAAAGCACTCTGTTCTCCATTAAGGATCTGTGACCTATCTACATCTTCTAAGAAGAAGAAATGGAAAGTTGAGGGGGGATGTCGAGGGGTCTTAAAGACACAGATGCCCCTAGTAGTGGAGATCAGGAGAGTGGAGATGATGTAGAAGGAAACTGAAAACAAAGAAAGAAAATGAAGCAGTCATGTTCTTCACACACTGCATAAACTACGCGAAAATATCCTTTCAGCTTTAAGCACTCAGGAAAAACTGATCAGGCTAACAGGGGTCTTTATAACTTGTATAATGGCAAATTAAATTTCACATTCAATTTCATAACAATTACTGCCTCTCATCTAAAGAGAGGAGATCCTTAGGGGTCATTTGAAAGAATTATCCTGGATTAGAATTTTGCTTCTCCATTATTATCTGTATAATTTTGAACAAGTTACTTGACCTCTCAGATTCTTACTCTTGGAATTTAGAAATTTATAATTTTGTTTTTCTTTTTTGTAAGATATAAAATGGTATAATTTACAGGCCTCATAATCCTGGATCCACCCCTTCTTGGAAGTCTCCATCATAGATTCCCCTATAGTCCCCATGGAGTGAGACCAGCGTCGGTAGGGACTCCCTCAATGCGGCCGCAGGGCTAGGGGCTGGCTGCGCCCCCCAGGCCCCAGAGGCTCAGAGCAGAGCTCACCATGTGGTGTGTGCTGGCCACAAAAGGGGCAGTGCGGTGAGCCTGCAGCCTCTTCTCTTATCTTGGAATAGCCTGTCTTAGCCTCTGTGGTGCAGCGGGGTGCTTCAGTGTCATGCTCCCATGTTTCACGATTTTCTCAGGGGTGTCCTGTTCATAAGTAGCTGTCAGCAGTTCTCCTGAGGGACAGCCAAGTCAGAAACCACCTATGTCCCCATTGTGCTGATGTCACTCTCCAGAGGTCTCATTCTTGGATCTGCTGAACCTATGTCTTCCTGAGGGTATCAGCTATTCTGTCTGGTTCATGAAAAATGGCACAAGACTACACACTGAATCGATCAGTCCAGGTGAGTTCAGGAGGCAGAGATGAGTCCCCCCAGTTGAGTATCTCAGGCTATACAGAATCCCTGGCGACCTTTTGGCTGGCCCTCTAGCTGGCAGCTACTCCAATCAGGGTTTCTTTAAAGTGAATGACAGAGGTGAATCAACAAGAGGCAGGTTCCCTCTGCTCTCGAGGCTGAAAACTGAAGAGTTANCAGAGATGAGTCCCCCCAGTTGAGTATCTCAGGCTATACAGAATCCCTGGCGACCTTTTGGCTGGCCCTCCAGCTGGCAGCTACTCCAATCAGGGTTTCTTTAAAGTGAATGACAGAGGTGAATCAACAAGAGGCAGGTTCCCTCTGCTCTCGAGGCTGAAAACTGAAGAGTTAAGAGGGAAATCAAAGCAGCAGAAGAGCTGGTCAGTCCACACCTAGGTGAGAAACTCACGGTTGGAGCAGGCCGCCTTCGAACTGCTGAACTACTCCCTGAATTGGCAACAGCACAGATCCTCTGAGCTGCCGGGAAAGGCAGGTGTTTGTAGCAAAACACAACGTGAGGCCTTCAAAGCAAGTAAAAGGCAAGTGAAGCTCAACAAGGAAAAAAATAAAAAGTAAAGAATAAAAACTCTTTTTTCAAGTTTTAGCATGTATCACGTTACCTGGAAGGCTTGTTTAAACATAAATAGTTGGGTATTACTAGCTTTCTGATTCAGTAAGTTTGGAATTAGTCAATAATTTGCATTTCTAATAAGTTTGAGGTGATACTGATGCTATTGGTCTTTGTAGCATGTTGGAGAACCACTGTTCTATCCCATTCTCCCATTTTCTGCCTCTGCTCCAGGCTGCTACCACCCAATTATCCTGTGCAGACTAGTTCTCAGGTCTTCCATCTGTGAGGCCGGGGAGAGTGTGTCTCCTCTGTTAGCTCCTTAAATTCACAGTTCCCTTGTGCTTCTATGATTTCTCCAGCATTGATTTAGGAGGACAGAACTTGAAACCTGTTATTTCATCATCTTGACAAAACCAGAAACCACTCCTCCTTCAACCTCCTCCTGTCTCTTTAGTTTAATATTTACCTAAAACCTGGGTGTCAGTCATCCTGGTTTTGCCAATTAAAAATAAAATAATATAGAGAATGCCTCATTAAACTGTCTATTCCTGTTCAATTAAGTAACATAAAGTACATCAACACTGCAAAGTTGTCATCTGAAATCATGTCCAACAATAGATTGCCTCTATTACAGCAAGTCCTCTCTGGAAAACCCATTAAAATAAAAGGTCAGTTTGGTGGAGAAGGAAGTGGTAAAAGACTGTGAAAAGAAAGCAGACCAGTGCAAAAAGTTTCTAAACTAGAGACTGTGAGCCCAAAGCTATAGTTACATGAATTTTAGACCAAGAATTTTCAAACTGTTTAATGTTTCCCTTATGTTGGAAATAAATGTCTTCAGAAACTTGATTATGCCACAGTATTCTAATTATATACATAGGTTTTAAAAAAATCTATTGCCATTTAAATTACATGTATAACAACTCATAATTAAGTAATAGTTTATAGCCAATGCCTCATTGTAAAGGGGTGAACTGAATTTTTTTTTAATGAAGGAAAACAAAGAGGAATATAGAAGAAAGAAAATTTTATAGAAAAGTTTACATATGAAGTAAACTCTATGGTGAGACTGGCAACTTGTCAAAGGCAAACCTTTTTATCTGAATCACACACATACACAACCCACAAACACACACACACAACCCACAAACAAACACACACACACAAATATTGCATTTCTTGTCTGTAAGTGACTCTATTTATACTCTTTCAGGTTGCGTTCCTTTGATTAAGCATATCTGCTATAGGATAAAAACTAAACTGTAGATGTGTACCTAAATTAAAAAAAAAAGATAAAAAAGAAGTGACTTTGAACTATTAGAAAAAGTTATACATACATTGATAAAGCAAACATGTAGTTTCTCACAGAATGATTCTCCTGAGACCCTCTCTCTTCCTACTCCCCTAATCCAACATATAGAGAAACGGGGCACGCTTTGAAAAACCCTGCTCTTGTGGATTTAAAAGAACTGAAATCAACAACAGCGCAGATTTAAAAGCAGGCTTTTTTCACTTTAAATTGGGAAGAGTTGAGGATAATATCGCAGCTCCTCAGACGCAGCTCTCAAGGGAACCACAAACACAGCTCAGTGCCTCAGCTTCGCTGCCACAACCCTCTCTCTTCAAGAGAAGCCGAGGCCCCTTGGCCACGGCCCTGTGCTCCCTGAAGAACGGCTGTGAAAGATGAGTGCCAAATTACCGTAATTTAGACGTTTTAGCAATGTTCTGGGAGTAGACAATAACTGACATTCATCTGTGGAGTGGAGCAAGGTTAATGATTCAATCACATTTTTATTGTGAAGGAATCTTACCCTGCTGAAATCTGCCAAAAGGAATTTAAAACAAACAAAAAAGGAATCAATATGTATTGTTTTTGCAGTGTTGTTAGCGGTCATAGTTCTAAGGAGAACACTGTTTAAGCTAGTCCTTCACTCACCATGTAAATTATTCTACCTAAGTGATTCAAGAAAAATGAGTATATGGGATGCTAACTTGCAAACTCCTTGATGCAGATTTAAGTAAAGTAAGAATCTACTCCCTGGAGTCATGACTGTGGGGAATGGTTGGTTCCCTAGTACATGTCAGAACTGTTTGTCAAGACAATCCATCGATCGGGAAATGCCTTTGCCCATCTAAAAGGCCTAATGATAGCGCCTCAGATCCACAGAGAGCAGCTTTCCTGACAGTACTGGTTTCTATTGGATATACGGCTGGCATCTTTAGCTCTAAGAGAAAAAATGACTACTTTGGAGGTCCAACAAAGTTTGGGAAATATGAGGGTGCCAGAGAAAATCACTGGAAGATGTCCCTTGATTCACAACTTTCTGTGAACACAGAAAGTTTAACTTACAGAGCTCTGTATCCTTGGAGGGAAGTCTTTGTGGACTCAATTCAAAGAGTTTTCTTTGAACATGAATGCTCCAGCTCTCCAGGGGGTCATGCGGCAAGAATGAATTGGTTGTACCTTCACCTGTGTAGTTGCTGAAAACAACAATAAAGAACCTCTTCAACATAAAGAACAAAACAAAGCAAAACCCAAACAGTACAATGCCTGCACTTAAGATGCGACCCTTCTCTAAAGCACAATGTTCTGAATGCTCAACAACAATTTTCCAACAAGTAACCTGTTCACTGAGAGAGCAACTATAGGCACACTTTTTTTTTTTTCCCAAGGCAGGAAATCTGTGAGCGGAGGGGGACAGTTAAGGCCCAGGTGTCCTCCCCTGCCTCTTTCTCCAGGAAAACAGAAAAGAGGCCCTCTGACAGAACTATAAACCCAGAGAAAAACAATAACTCTGTGTGGTTCCTTCAGGGTAACAAATCCATGTGTCAGTTGAAGATTTCTGAATACCACTTCCTTTATTGAAAAGTATTCTCAGTGGTGGGCTTTCTAGTGTTGTAAGAAATCAATGGGGAAGATAATGTGTGGGAAGGAACAGGGAATAGGACTTGAAAAAGTCAAGGCTTTGTCATCAGAGGGATTTGGGGTTTTAATCTCACAAAGACAAAGGACATCCTTGAGCTAATTCTTTCTAATCTCTGAGAATTATTTTCCTTGTCTAGGAAATGAGGACTGACAAGATTTGCTCTAAGATCCATTTAAGTTTAAATATGGCACCTGAGGACTCTATCCTGTGCGAAGGCATAAAATCACTCATCACCCATGATGCCGTTTTCTTTTCTACCCTTGGTTTAAGATTGAGGCAGCATTTCGATGAAGAGATGAATCAGGCAGTTACTGCTGTTTAGTTTCTAAGTCATGTCTGACTCATTTTGTGACCCTATGGACTATAGCCTACCAGGCTCCTCTGTCCATAGGATTTCCCAGGCAAGAATACTGGAGTGGGTTGCTATTTCCTTACCTGTGTCTGAATACTGGCACTTCCACCTATCAGCTTCATAATCCTGAGTAAGTTGGCAAACAGATCTATGCCTTAGTTTCCCCACCTGAAAAATGGAGAGGGAAACAATCTGTCTTATAGGAGTAGCTGTGAGAATTAAATGTGTTAATTCAGTGATGACTTGCAAAGTACCATAAACATCTAAATGTTTATACAGAAGATTCCGCAAAATTGTAGTTTTTTAAAATCACATTTTACTCTTAGAAATGCATTTACTCTCAAGGAGACCAAAGATGGTGACCCAGTATTTTCACTTTTGCCTCTCAGCATCGATCCATATTCTTCAAGATCCTTTCAGAGGCCTGCAACCATTTCAGTTTACATGACTGTTAGCAGTAAGAATCGATTCTGTTCCGTGAGCTCTCTTCTTGCTGCTATTACTTTAGATCTTTGTTTTTGTCACCTTCACATTGAAACAGCATGGAGAAAACTATTGATTTCACTCTCTGAAATCTGAGAGATCTGTGCTTTTATCAGGCATTCTTCATTCTAAAAATGACTATTATTCAGCAAGATTTTAATTTTTTTTCAGGTTTCTAAGATTTTTTTACATGCTGCCTGCTTTTTATTGAGAAGAAAGAGGAGAAACATTTCTATAAAAATCATTTTTCTTCCTTCAAGAAAAGGAGAAGTATAAAAATGTTGGAGATAGGGTAAGGGAAAGAACAAGTCTGTGATCAAACTGTCTCGTGTGTCTGTGAGTGAGAAGGAAACAAATGGAAGGAGAATTACTACAGGCAGAGAGAAGGAAACTGACTGAGAGACCAATTTTTTTTTAATACAAATTTAATTGGAGGTTAATACTTTACAATATTGTATTGGTTTTGCCATACATCAACATGTATCCACCACAGGTATACACATGTTCCCCATCCTAAACCCCCTTCCCTCCTCCTTCCCTGTAAATTTTAAGCAGAATCAATTAAAGGGAANTTAATACTTTACAATATTGTATTGGTTTTGCCATACATCAACATGTATCCACCACAGGTATACACATGTTCCCCATCCTAAACCCCCTTCCCTCCTCCTTCCCTGTAAATTTTAAGCAGAATCAATTAAAGGGAAGTAGAAAATTGGGGAAAAAAATAAGCACGTGGCACAGAAAGGAGAAAGTCTGATGAAAAGTGGAGAATAATAAAAACTTACAGCAATGCGTGTATGTGACAAATTCAAGCCACAGTTGCATAGAAACACCAAAGGAAACAACAAAGAAAGATCTGATGGAACATTCTCATCACTCACATAAACGGACGATTCTTTCCCCTAATCTTTAATTTTTTTGATTGAAACACTTTTACTTGCAAATTTCTAAAAGTTATTGCTCTCGTGCCATTTTCATTCCTTTTATGATTTTTATTAAGACTAAATAAGTCAGTGAAATATGAATATATGTTCTGTCCCTAAGTATTTCCCCTCCTCCATCCCAGGAAGGTGGTTAGATCACCATTCAAGTCATCTACAGAAACGATCTGTGGCAGTACACCAAGAAAACGTGCTTAGGCGCCTATGTTTTATCAGTATGACGCTCCGGATACCAAGCCCACAGAGAATAAGAAGAAAGTGTGGAAAATGAATACTAGTCCATGTAACTTCTTCCCTGATCTGCCAAGAAACTAAGAAATGGTCAGGGGCTTACAGCAACAATGAAGCTGGGAGATCCCAGCCAGGCTGAGGACACAAGATCTCATTAGCCTCCCAGCCATTTGAGCTTACCCAAAGCCCCTCATTAAAATGGTTTGATCCCTTCTCCCTGTCAAAGGAAATAGTTAGGGGCCAAAAATGAAGTCAAAGAGGGAATTCACTGAGTTCTCAGATATGGTATAAAAAAACATTCCAAACATAATGTGCAACCAGGTCACCTGGAGATTTTTTTTAATACCCAGAGACCCAGGTTCCAATCACTAAACATCCTGTGATTTTAAGAAGTCAATGGGTATGCAGTTAGGTTTAAGAAATGATAATGCAGACCATTATCCTAGGATCTGCAGAAATTTACCAAGTGAATGCTCACTGTCATGAGACTGGCTGTCTAAATCAACCTAACTGCTGAGCCAAGCTCATGCTGGTAGAAAGTGATTAGGATATATGTGAAAAATATGACAGGTATGTAATCTGTATGTAGTTACATGGAGAGAATACACATTTTACACATGCCTGGGTATGTGTACACCTCTGCTTGTGCACTTGTGTATCTTTTTTGGTGTTTTATATTCAGATCCAATTATTATTGATTCTATACAACCACACCACCATTGTACACTTTCTGCAGTATTCTATGTATACAGTGAAGGGTAGGATATAGGGCAGTAATTTAGAGTTGGTCTATATGAAACCTTTTAAATTTATTTATTTTAGCTTAGTAATATATCTTGCATAAAGGGCTATTCACCTCAAAAAAAAAAAAAAAACTCGAAAAATCCCTTTATAAGTCATATGGAGTTAAGCAAACATCTCAATGGCTTGTGTCCTGTATTTCATTAATTTATTCAGCAAGCATTTTTCAATATTCATTCTGTTTAAAATAAGAAGTAATTCACCTACAGTAGGTCACGTTAAGACCTAGTGAGATGTGAGCTAAGGGCTCACCTTTCTCTCCTCTACCCTTTCCCAAACTCTACATATTTATCCTAAAAGATTAACCCAATGTATAAAAGCAACTGTAGTTTTTCTTTCGGTCACCTGATGAAATCACCCCAAAAATAACTTTTTATAAATTTAAAAATTCTACTGATTAAATTCAAACCCCACAGAGAATATTCCAAATTGAGAAATTTAGGTTAAGAAAGATAAGCTTACTTTCTTCAGAAAACAGAATGTCTTCTGTGAATTCCTTGTATTTATTTTTTTAAGATTTCCATTTACTCTATTTAGAGACTGAATGGCAAAATTTCTTCCATGTCAACAGAAGAAGGATTTATATCTAAATTGTATGATACTGGAATGGATACAGACTACAACTTAAATATTGGTTTTAGGCAGATGTTCCTTTCAGAAACTTCTAATATCTCACTTTTAATTAATGAATAATGTATATAATAACATTCAGTTAGGGTTTAACATTCTTAGAATAAAATAACAGAAAACACTCTTTGCCTGTCTCACTGATAATATTTCAGAAGCTACTGTGGCATATTTATGACCAACAGAGAAGAAGTTGGATGTCTCTATTTCTTTTACAAGTGATGGTGGTTTGTGGAAATAAAGAATGTGTTAATGCATTGGTAAAGACATGAGTTAGCAATAACATAAGTATTGCTCGTAGGATAGGATCAGAAGCTGGAGATAAGTATGACAGAGATGCAAGTGATATGCAAAATCAAGGCAAATCTATGTTCTTCACCACCTGCCTGTTTCTTTGTGAAAAATAATTTTTATCTGAGAAATTAAAAATAACCTAGAGAGTCCCTTTCAGGTTTCCAACTGAGGCAGAAGGCCCTGCCTGCCTTTCACTGCTTTATAAATCAGTGAACTTTTTCACAAGCATCGTTTCTTATCTAACAGTCAAACAACTGGAACTACTGTTGTATGTTAGATGCTACGGAACCTTCCTACCTTCACTATAATACTGTACGGTTCTATTCCCACACTGCATTTTTACGTCAACAACACTGAATTTTCATTTGCTCTGTTACTACAAGTGTCTCATGGGTGGAGATTCATTTCCGAAAGTAATAAAAAATTCATTTGTTTCATAAAAGAACTGTTTATGAATTGTACTACCAAAGCTGTTCTTGATATGCTATTAAAACAGAGTAGTTGAGAAATCCCATTAAATCTCTAAAGAAATTTTTTAAAGTTACCATTTTAAAGGACTGACTGTGTCATTGTGTTATTCAATATGCCTAAGCAATAGGTCCATTCTTCTAAATCCTGAATAAATAATCCATTAAAAAACATGGCCAAATGGTTTTAATCTAGAAAGAGTAGCTATTAAGTAATATCAAAACTAAGCAATTGCATCAAGAGTTTAAATTAAAAAATTTAAAAACAGTGAACAAAATATCTTATTTCTTCTACAACATAAGCAGAAAAAAACTTCTCTAATGTTTCTCCACATGTCACAAATCACAGTGAGTATTATTACTACAGATGAAAAGTGTCAATAGAAGAATCATTCAAACACACAACAAATTTGACTCAGAAATTATTTGCTTAACAAATACCTGCAATGCAGGAGACCCCAGTTCGATCCCTGGTTTGGGAAGATCCCCTGGAGGAGGGCATGGCAACCTACTCCAGTGTGCTTGCCTAGAGAATCTCCAGGGACAGAGGAGCCTGGCGGGCTACAGGCCATGGGGTTGCAAAGAGTCAGACATGACTGAAAGACTAAGCACAGCACAGCAACAAATTACAAATTATTTTGGTTCTAAATGAAAAGCTTGATATGGAACTTTATTTGGTGAATCAGTCAAATGAACTCATAATAGGATCTCCAAACTTCTACCCAAAAGGGTTTTAGGGGTTAATAATATGGTTGGAAGGGGATCTTGAAGCTAAGCTTGCAAAGCACTCTGTTCTCCATTAAGGATCTGTGACCTATCTACATCTTCTAAGAAGAAGAAATGGAAAGTTGAGGGGGGATGTCGAGGGGTCTTAAAGACACAGATGCCCCTAGTAGTGGAGATCAGGAGAGTGGAGATGATGTAGAAGGAAACTGAAAACAAAGAAAGAAAATGAAGCAGTCATGTTCTTCACACACTGCATAAACTACGCGAAAATATCCTTTCAGCTTTAAGCACTCAGGAAAAACTGATCAGGCTAACAGGGGTCTTTATAACTTGTATAATGGCAAATTAAATTTCACATTCAATTTCATAACAATTACTGCCTCTCATCTAAAGAGAGGAGATCCTTAGGGGTCATTTGAAAGAATTATCCTGGATTAGAATTTTGCTTCTCCATTATTATCTGTATAATTTTGAACAAGTTACTTGACCTCTCAGATTCTTACTCTTGGAGTTTAGAATTTTTACTAATCAGCGCCTAAAGTGATGCATGGCATACAACAGGCACACCATAAATGTGGATGAATGGATGACTGAATGAATGCTTACCTATGTTATATGAGACCTTAATAAGCATGTGTGTGACAACCAGTAAGAATGCAACAAAGACGTTTTTCCCCTTCTCCTACATCTCCCACTACCTACTACTATGACTTCTCTCTTATTCTTTAATGGATCAAAATAAAAGAAATCAATTATTTAAGGCAAATTTCTAGTTATTTCAGTTCCCAGAGAACAGGAAGCCAAGGGAGGTGGGAAAAAAAGGGACAGTGACAGAAATCCAGGAGGTTCCTTCCCTTTCCTCCCTAAGCACCTCCTGACATGGAAGCAGGAAGCAGGGCCATGGGCAGAGCTGCTGTTAAAAGCTTCCTTGGAAGCTAGCCTATTTCAAACTCTAGTACTTTCTCTTGGCAAATGCTGACCAGAGGTTTGGATCCAGGGTTCACCTACACCAAGGCACTTGGAGGCATATACCGTGACCAGTGAGGAGTCTGTGACTTGGCTGGTAGGGTCTGGAAATAAGTTAGCAGTGGTCAGCCACTGGCTCTAGGCTTTCTTTCTGTAGCCACCCTCAAGGGTAACATCCCACATGACCCCAAGTCCTAAAAATGCATTCACAGGTGATGCAAGCCTCTCCACAACACTTAATATCACAGGAATATTCCTGGCCCCAAGTGACCATTTGGAGCAGGAAATGCAACCTACTCCAGTGTGCTTGCCTGGCGAATTCTGTGGACAGAGGAGCCTGGCGGGCTACAGTCCGTGCAGTCACAAGGCGTCGGCCATGACCGAGCACACACAAGCCACCACTAGAGACGGACAGTCTACTGGCCTAGCAGGATTCTGCAGTCTCCTGATATACACCAGGCTTACCACGTACTCTGAAAGGCTGTTGTGAAACACATATTTAAGTACCAGAGTATTATATTTGGGTACTATCAGCAACCTTGTCTTTCTCTCTCTCTCTCTCTCTCTCTCTTTTTTTTTTTTTTACTGAAGTAGAATTGTAAAAAGCAAAAACAAAGACTATTTTAACATACTGGCAACCCTTGGCAATTGAGTAATTCTATTTAATTCTACCATTTAACGTATTGGTTAATAGAAGGGATTAAATTCAGGAAAACAGAACCAAAATGCCTTTATCAAAGATACGGTCACCTAAAGATGACACAGAGCAAAAACTGGCAAAAGGTATTCTTTCTTCCCATGGAAACTGATAACAAACAGCTTGACTTGCCGTTCCACCCTTATTAAATTCGTCCCCCTAAAAGTTAGGCTTAGTGCCAGTTCTTCACCTTGGGTCAGAACCAAACATTCTTCTGTCTATGCAATATCATGAACAGCATCTGGGATTTAGATGCAAGCACATTCAAAGTATACATCAAAATAATACAACAGAAGGATACTTCTTTACTGGGATGGAGAGTGAACAAGATCTGTGGAGGGAAAAACAACTCTCAATATTTGCGGAAAATCTTAAGCAACGAACAGTAGGAGACTGTAGAAACTGAAAAACAAACAGAAAAAAGCCTCTCTCTAAATTCTAATTTCCCTTTCCTAATTCCTTTTGTTAAATTGTTTTCTTCTCCCTCTTCCATTGCATCTGTAAGTGGTTACCTGTACCTAATGTTCTCAGAAAGACTTTGGAGCAGGAGGTAAGATGCTAAGATCTCGTAGGTATAGGCTTGCTGAAAATGGAGATGTAAAATGTGGACTCCTTAAGTTTGTGTTTCATACCAGCATTTTAGCCACCAAAAACCTTTCATATCAGATGAGCTTCAGTTTTAATCATCCATCTTCCTCTTACAAGTTGTGTGGCCTTGGAAAATTTACTTACACATTCTGACCCTCAACTAACCTTTTGGAAAAAAGATATGGGAAAAATTAGTGTTCTGTGAATTTAAATTTAATACCAAAGACAGACTGGAGACAATTAATTAACCTTTGTTGTTGTTGTTTCTGTTAGTCACTCAGTTGTGTCCAGCTCTTTGCGACCCCATGGACTGTAGCCCACCAGGCTCCCCTGTCCCCGGAATTCTCCAGGCAACAATGCTGGAGAATTCCCTTCTTCAAGGGATCATCCTGATCCAGGGATTGAACCCTGGTCTCCTGCATTGCAGGCAGATTCTTTACTGTCTGAGCCACCTAGGAAGTCCAATTAACATTTATTAGGCATCTAATATATGTCACACACTGCTAGTTTATATGTTTTCTTTTATGTAGAATTCACAGCAAGCTTTTCCTCTGTTCTGAAAATGAAGAAAGTGAATTTTAATGAAGTAAAGAATGAATGAACCTCTGTCCAAGATTATCCAACCATTAAGTAGCAGAGATTTTAACACAGAGCTCTCTGAGGCACAGACCACACACATTACTGCTATGTGGCCTCCCAGGGGGATAATACGGATAGAAATTTTGGTAATATTGGAGCAAAAGGGGTTGCTAAATAGAGCTGTGGTGGGCACAGGACTCTGGTACATCATAAAACTAAACAACCATAGAAATACTTGTAATTACTGTAAATTATCAGAAAGAGAAAGTAAACACTCAGAATCAAAGATGGACTGTTTATGATACTTCTGAGCTTAAACCCTCCAAATAACAGGTCAGTTATATGGGAACATGCACACACTGAGAGATACATATGCACACACACCCAACTTCATACACTGTTACATACAGGTACACATATGTACACACATACACTCATGTACATGTACACACACATACAGGCACTCAAGTACTTAACATCTGGATTTACAAGGGCTTGAAAAACTTTCAAGCCCATAAATAAAAGCAGAATCTTATTTCATCTCTCAGGATCCTAATTTAGTTTTTAAATTTCCCTTTATAATTCTAAGCATCTGGCCTAGGAACACCCACCCTCAGCTTAGGTATTTGTGATCCATGTGAAAAATTTCAGTTGCTAAGTAGGAGCTTCTGGTTTCAAGTGATAGTCCAACTCAGCCCATGCTTTCCAATGATGAAAAGTATAAGTTTCTTCTGCCTTGGTTGGCTAAACGTGGGGCCAGCCTGCAGCAGCAGAGGAGGGTATGATAGATACTACCTCCTCCCAAGACAGAACCACTCTAAGCCAAAATGACCTTATCAGACAGTTTCCCAAATTACAGATAAATGAGAATAAATAATTTAAAGAACTGTATCCAAGAACGGAGCTCTGTGATGTTCAAAAGTTAGAAGAATAGAAAGAAAAGGCAAGATGTTGAAAAAGACTGGAAATTAGCTTACCTGAGTATCTTATCTAGAACCATCCTTTTCAATCCTGCCTGATTAACTTTGGTAAATTCAATCAGAGACAGTAGAAAAAGAGAAAGGAACTGAGACATTTAATTACATCTAAACCAATGCTATGATAGTGACAACTTCAAATTTAGAAAGATATCATGAAAAAACTCTGTTTCTGTACAAATTTATTAATGCATGAATGGTAAAGACTTATAATCAAAAGATGATACAAAAAGTAATCTGAATATCTGTCTAATATGTGTAAAACCAGTTCTCTGGTCAATCTTGATAACTGCTTATTCTTGCATTCAATTTTCTCCCAGAACTGGCTCATACACGTATCTCTGACCTCAGAAAAAACAGAAATACAGGCTGGCAAGAACCATCCAAGTTCATCTCTAAAGCATTGCCATTATCTGGACTATTAGCTCTGTCTAGGAGAACAGAGCATGTTCTTCCGCTCAGTACAGTTTCACTAGGCTTGTTACAAGAAACAAGTGACTAATCATGGAACGCCTAATGTGGCTGGAGATATCACAGAGAGGCTTTCAAATACTTGCCACGACCCAGTGAGATAGGTGCTGTGCTCACACATCACAGGGAGGAAACCAAGATCAGGTTAGCTATCCAGCATTTCTCATTATAATGTGAGACACTGCAGTTGAAGCCAACATTCTTAATCCCATTTACGTTCCCTGGAATCTTGTGATTTAAAAAATGATGAAAATGTTCATCTAAATAATAAACAGCATCTAGAGCCTCCCAGATTTTCTCAACTGTGTCTCTTTTAGGAACAGAAAACCCCAGGCACCGGGAAAGGAAAACATTCCAAAGTAACCTCAAGGGCTTGATGCTTATTAAATAGCAAGATGGTTCAGTCGAAAAAGCTAATGATGCCAAGGAGAGTCAGATTTTCTCCAAAGCTTCAAGGTGAAGACAAACTAAGCTCTCAGCAGTATTACAAATAATGAAAATCATCAACAATTTCCGGCTTCTACTGCCTTGTGCTGATACTTTTGTCGTGCAGATCACCCTAATTTGATTGCAGGATTTTTTTCCCCTGTTGTTGCCAAGAACTATAAACACCGTGGGATGTAATAAAGTGGTGTTCTGGGTCTTTTATTGTCATTATTATTCTAATTTAGTTTTTAGAAATTAGATGTCACTTTACTGGCTAAGAGCAGAGCTCTCCATCTTTTCACATAAGGTGTGCCAGTCAGACATCCCCAGCCATGTCACCTCTTATTCATTAGTTTTGCAAAGGTGCCCTGGGGAAAGAGCCATGGCAAGCAGAGAAACACCTGTAAAATGCATTAAAAACTCTTCTGAGAATGATTTTTCTCTGGGACCGAGCCACATTTACCAGGTGATAAACACTCTTCTGGGCATTCATTTTATCAGTCAAGTATGCTCAAAAGCTCAATATTCCCCCACAACTCTCACTAACTGTACCTCCACCCTGACATCTTTTTATTTTAAACAATGTCAGAATTAGCTGAATGGTCCTCGTCCTAAGGAAAGGGCCAATGCTGGGTACTTGAAAAGCACTAAGGTATCCCCAAGAGATATATAACCCACTCTCGAACCAGGCATCCTAAATTCAATTCAAACTCTGTCCTGAATTAGCTAAATATTTTGTGTAAGTTATTAAGCCTCGATTTAATTCTCTCCTGTCAAAAAGAGCTTATAATACTTCAGAAGTTGATTGTGAATATAAAAGACATAATGTCTTTTAAAATACTTACTATAATGTTTGTTAATGAGAATCTANACAAATTTATTAAGGCATGAATGGTAAAGACTTATAACCAAAAGATGATACAAAAAGTAATCTGAATATCTGTCTAATATGTGTAAAACCAGTTCTCTGGTCAATCTTGATAACTGCTTATTCTTGCATTCAATTTTCTCCCAGAACTGGCTCATACACGTATCTCTGACCTCAGAAAAAACAGAAATACAGGCTGGCAAGAACCATCCAAGTTCATCTCTAAAGCATTGCCATTATCTGGACTATTAGCTCTGTCTAGGAGAACAGAGCATGTTCTTCCGCTCAGTACAGTTTCACTAGGCTTGTTACAAGAAACAAGTGACTAATCATGGAACGCCTAATGTGGCTGGAGATATCACAGAGAGGCTTTCAAATACTTGCCACGACCCAGTGAGATAGGTGCTGTGCTCACACATCACAGGGAGGAAACCAAGATCAGGTTAGCTATCCAGCATTTCTCATTATAATGTGAGACACTGCAGTTGAAGCCAACATTCTTAATCCCATTTACGTTCCCTGGAATCTTGTGATTTAAAAAATGATGAAAATGTTCATCTAAATAATAAACAGCATCTAGAGCCTCCCAGATTTTCTCAACTGTGTCTCTTTTAGGAACAGAAAACCCCAGGCACCGGGAAAGGAAAACATTCCAAAGTAACCTCAAGGGCTTGATGCTTATTAAATAGCAAGATGGTTCAGTCGAAAAAGCTAATGATGCCAAGGAGAGTCAGATTTTCTCCAAAGCTTCAAGGTGAAGACAAACTAAGCTCTCAGCAGTATTACAAATAATGAAAATCATCAACAATTTCCGGCTTCTACTGCCTTGTGCTGATACTTTTGTCGTGCAGATCACCCTAATTTGATTGCAGGATTTTTTTCCCCTGTTGTTGCCAAGAACTATAAACACCGTGGGATGTAATAAAGTGGTGTTCTGGGTCTTTTATTGTCATTATTATTCTAATTTAGTTTTTAGAAATTAGATGTCACTTTACTGGCTAAGAGCAGAGCTCTCCATCTTTTCACATAAGGTGTGCCAGTCAGACATCCCCAGCCATGTCACCTCTTATTCATTAGTTTTGCAAAGGTGCCCTGGGGAAAGAGCCATGGCAAGCAGAGAAACACCTGTAAAATGCATTAAAAACTCTTCTGAGAATGATTTTTCTCTGGGACCGAGCCACATTTACCAGGTGATAAACACTCTTCTGGGCATTCATTTTATCAGTCAAGTATGCTCAAAAGCTCAATATTCCCCCACAACTCTCACTAACTGTACCTCCACCCTGACATCTTTTTATTTTAAACAATGTCAGAATTAGCTGAATGGTCCTCGTCCTAAGGAAAGGGCCAATGCTGGGTACTTGAAAAGCACTAAGGTATCCCCAAGAGATATATAACCCACTCTCGAACCAGGCATCCTAAATTCAATTCAAACTCTGTCCTGAACTAGCTAAATATTTTGTGTAAGTTATTAAGCCTCGATTTAATTCTCTCCTGTCAAAAAGAGCTTATAATACTTCAGAAGGTGATTGTGAGTATAAAAGACATAATACTTACTATAATGTTTGTTAATGAGAATCTAGAAAAGTGGTTGGTAAGTATATGTTTGTATCTGTATATAAAACGTAGTAATATTAGCAAAAGGAAAAAGAATGTGTTTGCCACCAAAACCAAGAGTTATATGGCCATGTAAGTTTAAAAATATATATATAGGTTTCAACATAGGGAAACAGATTTCTTTACTGAAGATTTCCTTAAACTTGTATTATATTAACACATATTAGGAACTCACTAGAGAAAGCTGTAATAAAAAAAAAAATGGAGCTTCGCGGATGCCAACCAGTCAGCTGGAGAGACACCCGAATGTTAAATCAACACCCAGCAAAACTGTCACTAGAGGGCTTCATGGGAGGTCAAGCCAATTTCCAGCTCAATCTGAAAGAAAAAACACCAAAGGCAAGCAGAACAAGCTCATGAGATAAACAAGGACACGACAGACTGAGAGAGAAAAAGTCTTCTCAGGCAAATTACCTAAGGGGAAGTTGGTCATGCTCTGTACATGTCCACAATTCCTTTGGAAACAGCTAGTACAGAGACGTATGACAAGAAAGCCAAGGCTGAGAAGTGCCTGGAAAGTGTCACTGTACTCCTGGGCTCACTTTTCTCACTGAGGAAACCAACCAAACTTCCAATCTACCGGAGATGATACTGTGAGGGTTAAATGAGATGGAGCCTTTTTTAAAAAACACCAAACTGTGAGACACTGTTATATTGAATGTAAGTTGGGACTACTTAGTAAGGAACAGGTGAAGAGAAGGTCAGGATTTATTATAAAACCTATAGAAATAATGGAATGGGACCCTGCTACTCAAAATGTATTCCATGAACCAGAAGTATCAGCATTATCTGAGAACTTGATAGATATGTATCAAAACTTATTGAAACATAATCTGCATTAAAAAGATATCTAGGTGATCTGGATACATATTAAACTTTCTGGACATGTATCAAAACTTATTGAAACATAATCTGCATTAAAAAAGATATCTAGGTGATCTGGATACACATTAAACTTGAGAGGTATTTGCACAGTAGCTTTATAGAAGGAAATATTGAAACTTGGCGGAAGCTGACCATAAGAAAATAAAGCTAAAATATAACATGGTGCTACAAAGAAATAATAGGCCCAAACGGAGACACTTTTGCGAAGCCCCACATGAGGAAACCAAGACTTAATACCTAACCTAAATGCTGTTTCAGCCCATGTTAAGAATGCAACCTTTAACCAGTCAACTTGGAATTATCCAGTCAGCACTAGTAAGATAATCTACCCAAAGGATTCTTTCCATTCCCTTGAGAAGGGTGACCTTGCCTGAAACAATGCATTTTTTGCTAATAATTTCCTGTTACACTCAATCCCTTTCTGCCTTTAAAAGCCTTTCCTTTCCTTCAGCTTGGTGGAGAGTCCCTCTCTATTTGCTATATGGGATGCTGCCCCATTTCAGAATCATTTAATGAAGTAAATTTTATCTTTAGTCAGTTGAATTTCTCTTGTTAACAGGTCTGGTAGCAGCAATGACATCCAAGGGGAACTTCTTACGGCATTCGAGGACAATGAGGAACACAGGTGTGGCACCCTAGAACCCCGTTTTGAGCTCACTGTCTTTATTAGTTTTCAAGGACCACGGCTAAGTTCAGCAGGGTTCTGAGCTCCACTGTGTTGTGTCGAGCTCCTGATCTAGCTGTCTTTCCAGTTCAGGGCTTAGCGGATCATCTTGAGCTGGCAGACAGTTCCATCTGCAATTTGAGTTCCAAACCTTTGGTTCAGTCGGATTGGAACTCCCCCAGTTTTAGTTTACAGGCCACATTTGCTGGAGAATGCTGGTTTGGTTCACACTGGAAATTGTTAAGTGGTGTGTATGGTTTTCTCTTGTGTAGTCCACTAACATCTCTTCATTATTGTTGGTGTGTTAAGGTGTATGTTTTTTTGTCTTGGTTTGTCTAGACAAGGTCTATTGTTAAGGGAAATCTTTGGGGAAAAAACCACAAAAGTTGGGCACTGGTTGAGTATTTAAGAGTTCGTAGAGCACTCACTACATAGAATAAGTTGGCCATGAAACAAGTTGGATTTATCCTAGGTCACCTGCCAACTTGAAGAAAGTTTCCATGCCAGGTAAACTGTGAAACATCACACAATTCCTAAATGTGTGGCACATCACTTTTAGGTATTAGTTTGGCTCTGAGAGACACAAAGGCTTAGCTAAAAATAATTACAATAATAACTAAGTAAAAAATGGGATCCTCAAAATCCAAAATGTTAAGTATGCCATCCGCTGGCACACCTGCTTCTTTTATGTCTAAGAACTACAGACTCCAAAATTATAAATATCTACAAACAAGGCAAAGTCCTACCAAAGACACAACCTAGAAAGCATGCCCGTTATGTGAAACATTTCAAATCAGCTCAGTTCAGTTGCTCAGTAGTGTCCGACTCTTTGTGACCCCATGAACTGCAGCACGCCAGGCCTTCCTATCCATCACCAACTCCTGGAGCTTGCTCAAACTCATGTCCATTGAGTAGGTGATGCCATCTAACCATCTCATCCTCTGGCATCCTCTTCTCCTCCTGCCTTCAATCTTTCCCAGCATCAGGGTCTTTTCCAATGAGTCAGTTCTTCTCATCAGGTGGCCAAAGTATTGGAGTTTCAGCTTCAGCATCAGTTCTTCCAATGAATATTCAGGACTGACTTCCTCTAGGATGGATTGATTGGAACTCCTTGCAGTCCAGGAGATTCTTAAGAGTCTTCTCCAACGTCACAGTTCAAAAGCATCACTT
Source organism: Oreotragus oreotragus (assembly GCA_006410675.1). Classification (NCBI taxonomy): domain Eukaryota; kingdom Metazoa; phylum Chordata; class Mammalia; order Artiodactyla; family Bovidae; genus Oreotragus; species Oreotragus oreotragus. The sequence goes on along the minus strand of SJYX01008128.1, from coordinate 227,797 downwards.
CTTCAGTGCTCAGCTTTCTTTATGGTCCAGCTCTCATATCCATACATGACTATTGGAAAAACCAGAGCTTTGACTAGACAGACTTTTGTTGGCAAAGTAATGTCTCTGCTTTTTAATATGTTATCTAGGTTGGTCATAACATTTCTTCCAAGGTGCAAGAGTCTTTTAATTTGATGGCAACAGTCACTATCTGGAGTGATTTTGGAGCACCCCAAAATAAAGCTTGTCACTGTTTCCCCATCTATTTCCCATTAAGTGATGGGACCAGATGCCATGATGTCTTAGTTTTCAAAAAAAGATGTCTTAGTTTTCTGAATGCTGAGTTTTAAGCCAACTTTTCCACTCTCCTCTTTCACTTTCATCAAGAGGCTCTTTAGTTGTTCTTCACTTTCTGCCATAAGGGTGGTGTCATCTGCATATATAAGGTTACTGATATTTCTCCCAGCAATCTTGATTCCAGCTTGTGCTTCATTCAGCTTGGCATTTCACATGATGCACCCTGCATATAAGCTAAATAAGCAGGTGACAATATATAGCCTTGATGTACTCCTTTTCCTATTTGGAACCAGTCTATTTTTCCATGTCCAGTTCTAACTGTTGCTTCTTGACCTGCATACAGATGTCTCAAGAGGCAGGTCAGGTGGTCTGGTATTCCCATCTCTTGAATATTTTTCCATAGTTTGTTGTGATCCACACAGTCAAAGGCTTTGGCGTAGTCAATAAAGCAGATGTTTTTCTAGAACTCTCTTGCTTTTTCAATGATTCAGTGGATTTTGTCAGTATGATCTCTGGTTCCTCTGCCTTTTCTAAATTCAGCTTGAACATCTGGAAGTTCATGGTTCGTGTACTGTTGAAGCCTGGCTTTGAGAATTTTCAGCATGACTTTGCTAGTGTGTGAGATGAGTACAATTGTGTGGTAGTTTGAACATTCTTTGGCATTGTCTTTCTTTGGGATTGGAATGAAAATTGACCTTTTCCAGTCCTGTGGCCACTGCTGAGTTTTCCAAATTTGCTGGCATATTAAGTGCATAGCATCATTTTTTAGGATTTGAAATCGCTCAACTCGAATTCCATCACCTCCATTAGCTTTGTTCATGGTGATGCTTCCTAAGGCCCACCTGACTTCACATTCTGACGTCTGGCTCTAGGTGAGTGATCACACCATCATGGTAATCTGGGTCATGAAGACCTTTTTTGTATAGTTCTTCTGTGTATTCTTGCCACCTCTTTTTAATATTTTCTGCTTCTGTTAGGTCCATATCGTTTTTGTCCTTTATTGAGCCCATCTTTGCATGACATGTTCCTTATCTCTAATTTTCTTGAAGAAATCTCTTAGTCTTTTCCATTTTATTATCTTCCTCTATTTCTTTGCATTGATCACTGAGGAAGGCTGTCTTCTCTCTCTTTGCTATGCTTTGGAACTCTGCATTCAAATAGGTATATCTTTCCTTTTCTCCCTTTGTCTTTCACTTCTCTTCTTTTCTCAGCTATTTGTAAGGCCTCTCAGACAACCATTTTGCCTTTTTGCATTTCCTTTTCTTGGGAATGATCTCTATTACCGCCTCTTGTACAATGTCATGAACCTCCGATCATAGTTCTTCGGGCACTCTATCAGATCTAATTCCTTGAATCTATTTGTCACTTCCAGTGTATAATCATAAGGGACTTGATTTATGTCATACTTGAATAGTGTTTTTCCCTTTCTTCAATTTAAATCTGAATTTGGCAATAAGGAGTTCATGATCTGAGCCACACAGTCAGCTCCCGGTCTTGTTTTTGCTGACTGTATAGAGCTTCTCCAACTTTGGCTGCAAAGAATATAATCAATCTGATTTTGGTATCGACCATCTGGTGATGTCCATGTGTAGAGTCTTCTCTTGTGTTGTTGGAAGAGGGTGTTTGCTATGACCAGTACGTTCTTTCAGCAAAACTCTATTAGCCTTCGCCCTGCTTTGTTTTGTACTCCAAGGCCAGATTTGCCTGTTACCCCAGGTGTTTCTTGACTTGCTACTTTTGCATCCCAGTTCCCTATAATGAAAAGGACATCTTTTTAGGGTGTTAGTTCTAGAAGGTCTTGTATGTCTTCATAGAACTGTTCAACTTCAGCTTCTTCAGCCTTACTGGTCGGGGCACAGACTTGGATTACTGTTTTATTGAATGGTTTGCCTTGGAAACGAATGGAGATCATTCTGTCATTTTTGACATTGCATCCAAGTACTGCATGTCGGACTCCACATTTTGTTTACTATGATGGCTACTCCATTTCTTCTAAGGGATTCTTGCCCACAGTAGTAGATATTTCAAATATACAAGATAATTGGCTTAAGTAGTGTACCTGAAAGTACATTATAGGCTTTCATATTAAACAGCATGAAATAATTATTTTAATTGGTACAAAAACAATTTCAAAGGAAGACTCCCAAAGAACTTTATTAAAAAGTTTGTTGCTAAAGGCTAATGAGAATTTAAAATACAAGATCAGAAGCAAGAGTGCAGCAAGCCATTAACTCTACGGCTACAAGAGCTCCGTCAGACACTTAAAATTAACACCTGGATCTGGCAACACTGCACACTCCAAGGGGTTGATCTTTAAAATGCTGGTCCAGGGATCAGTGTCAATTATTATCATCTGGAACTCATGAAAAGAGATTATCTTCCAAGGGTTATGCAAATTTTTCGACATCAGACTCACATGCCTTCTTATCTACCCTCAAAGGAGAACCTTCCTATCGGCCCCTTTTAGAATTGCTATGGTATTCCCTGGGACTTCCCTGGTGGCTCAGAGGTTAAAGCATCTGCCTCCAATGCGGGAGACCTGGGTTCGATGCCTAGGTCAGGAATGATCCCCTGGAGAAGGAAATGGCAACCCACACCAATATTCTTGCTTGGAGAATCCCATGGACTGAGGAGCCTGGTGGGCTGCAGTCCATGGGGTCACAAAGAGTCAGACACGACTGAGTGACTTTACTTACTTACTTACTTATGGTATTCCCTTAAACAGCTAAGGTAAACTAAAAGTTAATGAAGAACTTTGTCAAGTTCTGGAACACTGAAGCTACACCCTCTAGTTTAAACCTTACTTGCCTGAAGTCTGCCAACAGGATCCTCAGAAAACTGACAAGCCAGCTAAGGGTGAGATTCCTTACCAGAATCAGCTCTCCTGGATCTCTGTCTGTAGTACTCAGTAGAAAGAAGAAAATAAAATATCTTTTGCAACCTCATTGGGAATGCCTCGAGTCCAAAGGGTTGTTTAGTACTGCCAGAAATATTTACTGTTTGTCCTAGCTAAAAAAACTTACAAAGTAGCTCTGCGGTCAGAAATTGGCCAAATTGCAAAGCCTACTAGAAACATTTTAAAAGCCTTCTCTCTTAAACTAACATAAAACTACATATCCAGAGGGAAAGAGAAACCTTTCAAAGCCCCTGTAAAAGAATTTATGGGTGGGTCAACCTATGATATCATTTAAGTTGCAAGCCAATTCCTTGAGGAATTGAGAGCAATGGTCCTTAAAAATCTTTGCAAAACTAGAAATGCAGCTCCAGAGGCAATCCAAAGTTTACCTATTTCAACATAAAACTACATATCCAGAGGGAAAGAGAAACCTTTCAAAGCCCCTGTAAAAGAATTTATGGGTGGGTCAACCTATGATATCATTTAAGTTGCAAGCCAATTCCTTGAGGAATTGAGAGCAATGGTCCTTAAAAATCTTTGCAAAACTAGAAATGCAGCTCCAGAGGCAATCCAAAGTTTACCTATTCCTTTTTACCAATTTCAAAACCTCCTCTATTTCTCTTAAATGACTTATAACCTGCGTTCTTACCCTGTACCTTTGAGATGTAAATGATAAAGTACAAACTTCAAGGAAGCAATTCTTATCAGGGAAAGAAAAGGAGGCGGGGAAAGGTCACGTGAAACGTGGGTAAATGAGATGTCTTAAGTGTACAGAAGCTATGAGGTCTCTTCAAGCATCTATATGCTCACATGTGTCTCCATACGTGTTGTATATGTGTGGTATTTTCTCCTTCTGCTTGGTAATGCCAAAACTAATCTGTAAAGGTATTTAACTGTTCTAAGGAAAATTAAATGCTTATATGAGTTACATATTCACAAAATTCTTAAACATACAATAAAACATAGTCCAATACTTTTCAGGTTCACATGACCTGAGATGATAAGCTTTAGTAAATAAAAGCTAGTTTGTTGGTTAAATAGGTATGTCTTTAGAGTTATCAACATTAAAAATAATTCTCACATACAACTTTCATTCTAATCTAGCTTTATTAACAGTCCATTAGGTCATGTCAGAGCTTAGAAAATTTGTGAGTCAAACTAAACAAAACAAAAAACTTGGGATGACTGCTGACTTTGTCTAATGGCTCATGAAGTTTTTGTGGGTACCATAAACATAACTGCTCTAGAAAGAGTAAACTGAATAGATGTAAGTATGATAAAGAGTTTTAGGTTAACTTTTCACAAATCTTTTCAAGATCCTGAAACAAACTTTTGCTAAGTTAAATTAAATGATAGGAGTGAGAGAATATTGAGATGGTTGGATGGCATCATTGACTCAACGGACATGAATATGAGCAAACTCTGGGAGACAGTGAAGGACAGGGAAGCCTGGCATCAATGAGGTCGCAGAGACAGACATGACTAAAGGACTGAACAAGTCATTAGATATACAGATCATTTCCAAATGAGTTATTAATTACTAAACACAGATTTATCCACTTTTGTTTTCCTTTTACAGGGAAGTAGAAAGATCTATCAGTAAATATGTTCTGTGGCATGCTGAAAAATTAGTTATGAGAAATGAACTGAGGTCATTCTGTTGTTTTTGATAGTGATCAGGATCTTTAATTACAGCAAGAAGGATCTAGTTTTCTGATCAGGGATTGAACCCAGGCCCCCTGCATTGGGAGCACAGATGTCTTAGCCACTGGACCACCAGGGATATCCATTTGTGTGGTTTACAGACCCTTAAAATTTTATGGCCTCCATGGCTGTCACCTTTCCAGTCCTGAGTCATAGGTTTAAACAAAAATTATCAAGGCATTCATGATTCAGGATTTACTTCCGTTGGCAGGGCCCTACTTCCTTAGTTTGGAGTTAATGCAAATGAGGCTATGACCAGGAACATTTTCTTAACTCTTGAAAGTCTGCAGAATCTTGAATGTAAAGCAACAAATGACCCCCAAAATCTTTAAACTCTCTGGCCTAAGTTTTCTTGATAATACAATAGCCCTTGATTATCTTTTAACGGAATAAGCAGTTATACATGCTGTGGCCAATACTACTTGCTATACCTGGTTTAATGTTTCTGGGCAAGGTAAAGCTGTTTCATAACATCACTGAGCAAGTCACATGGCTTATAAAGGTGACTCCTTCAATGGGGACTTCCTCTGACTTATTTGATTTTGATTGGTTTTGGTCTTGGGGACAATGGCTCCAAACTGCATCCAGATTGGAATTATCCTGCTTATAAGAAACATAGTAACCTCCTGGCAGTTTGTGGGTTCTTAAAGGTTTTAAGAACCTTTGGGGAAGGCAATGGCACCCCACCCCAGTACTCTTGCCTGGAAAATCCAATGGACGGAGTAGCCTGGTGGGCTGCAGTCCATGGGGTCGCTAACAGTCGGACAGACTGAGCGACTTCACTTTCACTTTTCTCTTTCATGCATTGGAGAAGGAAATGGCAACCCACTCCAGTATTCTTGCCTGGAGAATCCCAGGGATGGGGGAGCCTGGTGGGCTGCCGTCTATGGGGTCACACAGAGTTGGACATGACTGAAGTGACTTAGCAGCAAAGGTTTTAAATGTAAGCTCACAGGCATTGGCCTCTAAGCAAATGATCTCCATAGCTGGAACTTCAAAAATAGAACAAAGAGAATGACTGTACTAAAAAACCTGAAGTTGTGGCTTGTCACTTATTACAGAGATTAAGCGAAATGTCATGACCAGTGGATATCACATAAAGGATCAACAAAAGCTTTGAGAACTACAGAACAGTAGCTGAGAATGCCCCTACTGCCTTATAATTTGATTGCATTTCTCAGTTGAGTTGAGGGTCTGATCAAAAGGGGAGGATTTTTTTTGAGGGGTGGGGTGGGGGAGGATTGCTAAAAAGAAATAACAGGGCCAAAGTGGATTCACTTGTACTAAGCCTCACATAAGCAAAGCAACACTTAATTGGTTCAGTTCAGTCACTCAGTCCTGTCCAACTCTTTGTGACCCTGCAGACTGTAGCAAGCCAGGGTTCCCTGCCTACCACCAACTCCCGGAGCTTGTTCAAACTCATGCCCATCAAGTCAGAGATGCCCTCCATCTATCTCATCCTCTGTCATCCCCTTTTCCTGCCTTCAATCGTTTCCAGCATCTGGGTCTTTTCCAACGAGTCAGTTCTTTGCATCAGGTGGCCAAAGTATTGGAGCTTCAGCTTCAGCATCAGTCTTTCCAATGAATATTGAGGATCGATTTCCTTTAGGATTGACTGGTTTGATCTCCTTGCTGTTCAAGGGACTCTCAAGAGTCTTCTCTAACACCACAGTTCAGAAGCATCAATCCTTCAAGCTCAGCTTTCTTTATGGTCCAACTCTCACAATCTTTTAATTTCATGGCTGCAGTCACCATCTGCAGTGATTCTGGAGCCCCCAAAATAAAATCTGTCACTACTTTCACTTTTGCCCCTTCTATTTGCCATGAAGTGATGGGACCAGATGCCATGATCTTAGTTTTCTGAATGTTGAGTTTTAAGCCAGTTTTTTCACTCTCCTCTTTCACTTTCATCAAGAGGCTCTTTAGTTCTTCACTTTCTGCCATAAGGGTGATGTCATCTACATATGTGAGGTTATTGATATTTGTGCCAGCAATCTGGATTCCAGCTTGTGTTTCATCTAGTCAAGTATCTCACATGATGTACTCTGCATATAAATTAAATAAGCAAGGTTACAATATACAGCCTTGATGTACTCCTTTTACAATTTGGAACCAGTCTAACTGTTGCTTCTTGATCTGCATACAGGTTTCACAGGAAGCAGGTAAGGTGGTCTGGTATTCCCATCACTTTAAGAATTTTCCACAGTTTCTTTTAATCCACACAGTCAAAGGCTTTAGTGTTGTCAATGAAGCAGAAGTAGATGTCTTTCTGGAATTCTCTTGCTTTTTCTATGATCCAACAGATGTTAGAAATTTGATCACTGGTTCCTCTGCCTTTTCTAAATCCAGCTTGAACATCTGGAAGTTCTCAGTTCATGCACTGTTGAATCCTGGTTTGGAGAATTTTCAGCATGACTTTGCTAGAGTGTGAGATGAGTGCAATTGTATGGTAGCTTGAACTTTCTTTGGCATTGCCTTTCTTAGGGATTGGAATGAAAACTGACCTTTTCCAGTCCTGCGGCCACTGCTGAGTTTTCCAAATTTGCTGGCATGAGTGCGGCACACTTTCACAGCATCATCTTTTAGGCTTTGAAATAGCTCAACTGGAATTCCATCACTTCTACTAGCTTTGTTTGTAGTGATGCTTTCTGAGGACCACTTGACTTCACACTCCAGGATGTTTGGCTCTAGGTGAGTGATCACACCACTGGGGTTATCTGGGTCATGAAGATCTTTTCTGTATAGTTCTTCTGTGTATTCTTGCCACCTCTTCTTAACATCTTCTGCTTCTTTTAGGTCCAAACCATTTCTGTCCTTTATTGTGCCCATCTTTGCATAAAACGTTCCCTGGGTGTATCTAATTTTTGTGAAGAGATCTCTAGTCTTTCTCATTCTATTCTTTTCTTCTATTTCTTTACACTGATCACTTAGAAAGGTTTTCTTATCTCTTCTTGCTATTCTTTGGACCTCTGCATTCAGATGGGTATATCCTTCCTTTTCACCTTTGCCTTTCACTTCTCTTCTTTTCTCAGCTATTTGTAAGGCCTCCTGAGACACTGTTTTGCCTTTTTGC
>SJYX01008128.1:199335-218642 GCA_006410675.1 Oreotragus oreotragus | reverse complement strand
GGGTATATCCTTCCTTTTCACCTTTGCCTTTCACTTCTCTTCTTTTCTCAGCTATTTGTAAGGCCTCCTGAGACACTGTTTTGCCTTTTTGCATTTCTTTTTCTTGGGGATGGTTTTGTTCTTCTTAATTCTCATTTATATCTGTTTATAACCTACATAACACTAGTAAAGTAATGCTCAAAATTCTCCAAGCCAAGCTTCAACAACATGTGAACCGTGAACTTCCAGATGTTCTAGCTGGTTTTAGAAAAGGCAGAGGAACCGGAGATCAAATTTCCAAAATCTGCTGGATCACCAAAAAGGCAAGAGAGTTCCAGAAAAACATCTATTTCTGCTTTATTGACTATGCCAACGCCTTGACTGTATGGATCACAGAAATTGTGGAAAATTCTGAAAGAGGTGGGAATATCGGACCACCTGACCTGCCTCTTGAGACATCTATATGCAGGTCAGGAAGCAACAGTTAGAACTGGACATGGAAGAACAGACTGGTTCCAAATAGGAAAAGGAGTACATCAAGGCTGTATATTGTCACCCTGCTTATTTAACTTCTATGCAGAATACATCATGAGAAATGCTGGGCTGGATGAAGCACAAGCTGGAATCAAGATTGCTGGGAGAAATATCAATAATCTCAGATATGCAGACACCACCCTTATGGCAGAAAGTGAAGAACAACTGAAGAGCCTCTTGCTGAAAGTGAAAGAGGAGAGTGAAAAACTTGGCTTAAAGCTCAGCATTAAAACACTAAGATCATGGCATCCAGTCCCAATCACTTCATGGCAAATAGGTGAAGAAACAGTGGAAACAGTGACAGACTTTATATTTTTGGGTCCAAAATGACTGCTGATGGTGACTGCAGCCATGAAATTAAAAGACGCTTACTCCTTTGAAGAAAAGTTATGACCAACCTAGACAGCATATTAAAAACCAGAGACATTATTCTGCCAACAAAGTTCCATGTAGTCAAAGCTATGGTTTTTCCAGTAGTCATATGTTGATGTGACATTTGGACTATAAAGAATGCTGAACGCTGAAGAGAAGGAAATGGCAACCCACTAGTGTTCTTGCCCGGAGAATCCCAGGGATGGCCGAGCCTGGTGGGCTGCCATCTAAGGGATTGCACAGAGTCGGACACGACTGAAGTGACTTAGCAGCAGCAGCAGCAGAGCGCTGAAGAATTGATGCTTTTAAACTGTGGTGTTGGAGAAGAATCTTCAGATCCCTTGGACTGCAGGGAGATCCAACCAGTCCATCCTAAAGGAAATAAGTCCTGAATGTTCATTGGAAGGACTGATGTTGAATCTGAAACTCCAATACTTTGGCCACCTGATGCTAAGAGCTGACTCATTGGAAAAGATCCTGATGTTTGGAAAGACTGAAGGCAAGAGAAGAAGGAGATGACAGAGGATGAGATGGTTGGATGACATCACCAACTCAATGGACATGAGTCTGAGTAAACTCCGGGAGTTGGTGATGGACAGGGAGGCCAGGCGTACTGCAATCCATGGAGTCGCAAAGAGTCGAATATGACTGGACGGCTGAACTTAACTGAACTGATAACCTATATAAGGTAGCTTTCATCTCCAGCATAGAAAAAGCTAGAGGAAAATCATTACTTTTACATCAGTGTTTGCTCCATTGAACAGAAGCAATATACAGTGCTGGGGTTAACCTTTGGAGGTAACTTGACAATAGCTCTTCTTGATCGCAACAAATATAGTTTTTTTTTTCCTTGTTTACAGGTTTCACAGTATCTATAGAACCAGAAAAGTGACACTCTCAAGTCATATTTGGATTCTTTCTATGATACTGTAATGGTTGATACATGTGATTATATATTTGTTAAGACCAACATAATGTATAACACAAAGGTGAACCCTAATGTAAACTATAAACTTCAGTTAATAATGTCTTAACATTGTCTCACTGCTTGTACCAACTGTATCATACTAATGCAAATTGGTAATAATAGGAAAAACTGACGAGAGTGGTGAGAGTGTATATGGGAATTCTACTTTCCGTTCATTTTTCTGTAAACCTAAAACTCCTTCCAGAAAAGTGCTTTCTTACTAACATTTTACAAATTGTATTATATTAATTAATTAGAGTTGACATGGGGATAAAAATGGGAAAGAATTCTTGGGAAAAGATCCTGATGTGATAAAACATAATGACAAAGTTGGAAGCTTAAACACATGGCTGATTTACTTCATCATTGGGCTTCTTCTTTCATTTAGTATTTATGGAGAGAAGCATTTCACCTATGTTATCAAGGAAAAAACAATTACTTGGATCCAATGTAAATATCTGTACTTTGTAGATAAAGTAAAAAAATAAAGACTGAAGTTTATTTCATAATTCAAGTTTAGATTCAAGTTGTCTCCTTGGTGATTGCAAGTAAATTACCTAAACAAAGTCATTTCCAACACTGTTAGCTCATAGAACTAGACAAGACTGCCAAGAGAAGAAAAGCCTTAACATTATACAATAAAAAAAACAAGGTATTTCTTTCTGGGGTTCAAGATGCACTGTGTTGGAGGCACTCAGAGATGGCTAACCAATTTAGGGGTTGGGATGTTCCATGTATGTCTACTGACCTGGGACACAGAAAAGGGAGGCAACAAAATGAGGTTTCTTTATCTGCCATGCAAATTCTGAAATGAAGTATTTTTGTGAGCTTTCTAAGTTGACTGACATGCTATCTCTAATTTGATCTTTGAGTATTACAAATATTAACATTTATGAACTTATATTCTTAAGTATAATTTTATTTTCTACTTATATTATGGATAAAAGAAATGTTCACATACTGAGGTACAAGAAAGTCATTCTGACTAATACATGCGTTAACTTGAATTTTATGTTAACTAAAGCAGTCTGTTCATGGTCTATCAAACATACATTGTACATATGCTGTCATTGGCCAGAAGTAAAGAATATCCATGTTGAAAGTAAATATAAAAAGCCTCCCTTCCTGAGATTCCAATGTTGGTACTCCTTCAGTTTTATAAGGCTAGCTTCCCCAGTGCCAGAGTTGAGTACATGTTGATCTGTGTTTCCTTTTTTTGAAGCCCCGAAGGAATGTATTCTTGACTTGTTTGATGTTCTTTAGTTCTGATAAGATATAAAACTGTGCTGAAAATGCTTCTCTGAGGTAGAATCTCCTAATTTTCTGAGACACTGTCTTCTGAGTTATATTTCTCAGTGTGGCTCAGATCAAACTCTTTTCTACTTCTAGTATAGGTTTTTTATTGATTATTTTCATTGACATTATTAAACTATTGCTTTCTAGGTGGTCTGACATGATATGTGCTAGTGCACTAAATCCTCCTGGCTGAAGTAGGACAGGCTGGCAAAGAATGTTACCTGTTACAAACTGCAGTGAATTTAGTTCAGTGGTTTCATAGGTTATTTCGAAGGCACAGTTCTTTGTCTCTACCAACGCACCAGAAAGTAGGAAGGAAGCAGAATGAGTTGTTGAAACTCTAGAATAACAAAAAGGGACTTGTTTCTAAAGATTCTGTTCTGCTCCATTAGTTCCTGCTGGTGCAGCTTAACTTCTGACTCTTGAGTTTATTGTTTCACCAGAAGCCATGCTTTGGGTATTGCTGTATCTTTTTCCCTTGGAGAGAAAGGCTGTGTCTCTGGATCACTTGGAGTAATTTTATTTTATTTTTTTCTAATGAGAGAGTTGTATGTACTCAGGTCAGCAACTTCTTTAAGATCCTAACAATGACAATTGTGTCACCTGCCTCCTGCTGCTGCTGCTGCTAAGTCACTTCAGTTGTGTCTGACTCTGTGCGACCCCACAGACGGCAGCCCACCAGGCTCTGCCGTCCCTAGGATTTTCCAGGCAAGAGTACTGGAGTGGGGTGCCATTGCCTTCTCCATCACATGCCTCCGAAGTGTCCACAAATGTCACTTTAAGTCATCCAACTACAACTTGAAAAATCCTTGCAGCGTTAGAAACAGACAGCTTTACAATTTAGTGACTCTCTCAAAATTCTTGTGCTGATAATCTAGCATCATTTCTGAACACTTTTCCCTCTACCTCTCAGAGCTTTTCTGAGCTGCTGTTGCCATTCTGCACTGCATTTAGGGGCACTAGATTTTGGAAGATTTTTGCCACCTTTACTTCTGTGCAAGAAATGGTATAGAAAAAAAGGAAGAGCAGACATCCACATATAAACTGTATATGCCTGGCCACTCCACTTGTTAACTTGCTTTACTCATGAGCAACCTCACCACAGATGGAGCAGCCTCCTCTCAATTCAGTGTCATTCAATGCCATTAGCATGCAGTAAATTCTAAATTTAAAACACAAGATTCACCCTGACAAATCTAAATATACCATTTTTGTCAATAGAGAAATTTGTTTAACCTTGTTTCTTTAGAAGTTAGTTCACTGGTCTAAGAGGAGATGATATAAAGGGCAGAGCAAGTCTGATTCTTTCTGATTCCTTTATTCCTTAATGAAAAAATGGTTTTCCTTTCACATACAAAATGAATTAAAAACCCAAATTAAAGAATACTTCCTTATATTAAATATATAATGTTATACAGGGACTGTTAAGCTTCCAATGGATTCTGGGTAAAATAATCCAATTTTACAGATTAAAGGTAAAAGTGAATGAAACCATACTTTGAATAGTAATTTCTGAAGCACATATCTCTTTTTATTTTATCAGCACCAAGAATTTGTGTCTTTATCCAAGCTCTCCACCATCCATCTTAGAATTGCCTGAAGTGCTAAGGGGAAAATCATTAAGACATTTACTTTTGTTTCCTTCAATAACAATGGCTATAGGACAAACCCATTGGGTGAGTGGAAGAAGCCAGGAGAGACCACTGAAAATATAATTACATAAATGAAGATGTCCGTCTTTGACAAAAGAAAAACCAATTTGGCATAAAGTTACCACTTTTAAATACCATTATTTAGTAAACAGAAAATACAGTATTACTATAAAATTCTGAAACCTTTTGTCGATAGCCATAGGTAAAACACTACAAAACTAAGCAATTAAAACATGGTCTTAAAAACTAGCTCAAGACTGGCACTTCTCATGCCTTGGGAATAAAGGAATAGACAGGCCAATGGGATAATCACATACGTCAAATATATTCCAAAATGATCCAGGTCATTGTGATGTTTTTTTCTAGAAGCCTGACTAGGTACTTTGATGTCTCAAGCAAACATTTTGAAGGAGATCTGTGCTAGTTTTTGATTGCTATGTAACAAATAACTACAAATTTAGTGGTTTAAAACAACACTAATTAATTATCTCACAGTTTCTGTGGGTCAGGTGTCTAGGCACAATCTAACTGGGTCTCCTGCTCAGGGTGTCACAAACCTACAATCAAAATGTTGGCTGGGAAGCATCCTCCTCTGGAGCTTAGTCCTCTCTCAAGTTTACTCAAGTTGCTGGTGGAGTTCAATTTCTTGTGGCTACAGGACTGAGGTCCTCACCTCTGAGAGGCCACCCATTTCTGTAGGCAGTTCAGAATATGGTTGTTTGCCTCTTCAAGGCCAGCAGGAGAGCCTGCTTTCAAGTGGATCACCTAATAATGTCAGGCCCATTTGCAAAATTTCTTCACCTCTTCCATATAATGTAACCATAGGAGCAAGATCTCATTGTATGAACAGCTTCCATTCACACTGTACACATTGCTGCTGCTGCTGCTTCAGTTGTGTCCACCTCCGTGCAGCCCCATAGACGGCAGCCCACCAGGCTCCCCCGTCCCTGGGATTCTCCAGGCAAGAACACTGGAGTGGGTTGCCATTTCCTTCTCCAATGCAGGAAAGTGAAAAGTGAAAGGGAAGTCGCTCAGTGTTTCCGACTCTTAGCAGACCCATGGACTGTAGCCTACCAGGCTCCTCCATCCATGGGATTTTCCAGGCAAGAGTTTGGAGTGGGTTGCCATTGCCTTCTCTGTGCACATTAAGGGAATGAATAGAACCCTGGTCATTGGGTATTATCTCAGGTCCATCACAGGCCCCTTCCAGTGAACTTGCTACTGGCTCCCATCCCTTTCCTTAAACATAAAACTCCCAACAAACTATAGACCTTCTTTCTTTTCCAGTCTCCATCTACCTTTTCAGCCAGGTCACAGCTTAAGAAGGTCACAGAGAGACCTTAAGTCATTTTCTTATCCCCCCTTTTCTCTGGTTCTCAACTCCAGCTTTTCAAAAGTTCTGACTCTGAAATTCCATACATTCCTCTCTTGCTTGATTTACCTCCTAAAATAACAGTCTCCCTTGAATGGCTTTCTATTCTAGAAAACCATCACCCACCACTTTCCCAGGTTAGTACTGCTATGTTGAGGCCTCACGTGTCCACGTAAAGTGGAATTTGCTGGGTAGGTATTGAGAGAGATGCATATTAACCCTCTGTAGTGTCATACTGGGGCCTTGAACCTCCAGGAAACATCTACCACTTCACAGTGCAGATGTGGCTATCAGTTAGTGACCGCAGGCTATCATGGTATTTCAGATATTTTTACGTGACAATGAGACCTTCTAGGTCACAAATGATGTGACCTTCTAGGTCACAAATGATGAACTTTAAGGCTCAATTTATTTGAAGGGATAGTTTCAGCTAGTATTCCTGTGTTTATCTGTGTTTTATAAAGCAAGAGTTGAACTTCTTTCTCTTTTTTAATGATACAGGCTCAATATCTTTATACATATATATTATTATAAACCTTAGAGAATCATGTGTTTTCTGTTTCAGAATGTATACTTATGTAATAAAAGATAAACATATGACAGGAATGTGAAACTCTAAATTCAAGGTATTGATTATTTCTGGAGAAAGAGAGAGAAATGGGATTAGGAAGAAGAATAGAGAGGACTATGACTACCTCTGTAATGTTTTAATTCTCAGGTTTCTTGGTAAAGGCATAGGTGTTCAATATACTATTGAAGTCATTAAAAAAACCATTTAATGTTGCTAAAAATGATCCTAAAGACATGCAAAAAAGGAAAAATCATTTCTTCAAGAAATCTACTAAAACTCAACAAGAACAGCAATTATCTGTGCTAGATGAACCACAACCCACTGCCTTCTCCCTGTTTCTCTGTCCAACGTAACAGAAATTCCACTCTAGGCAGCACAGGACTCCTTCTCGCTGCAGCTACGTGTCAAGGGCTATAGTGTCTTTCCAAGGAGGGCAGGACATCCACATTTCTCATTCCACCTCACAGATATTTGTGGCATAGCTAAGTTCCTGGTAAGCGCCATCAAGAATTTGGGGGCTCCCTTTTTCTGTCCAGCTCCTACTCATGGGAAGAGGCCCTACTTATGTATGCATGACACCCTAAGAACACTTAGGTCCCCAGTTCATACACAGTTCTGAGGTTCCAGACTAGGAAAGGCAACAAAGAGAACCAGAGGCTACCACCCTCCATCCAGTGCCCAGCTATTAAAGCAGGAGTGTCGCTCAGAGAAAAAGCATACCACTTGTCCCTAAACCCAGCTCTAGCACATGGCTCAGTGATTTTTGCCCTGGGCAAGAGGCAGGCCATAGACTAGAGAGGGCTGAAGCTTTACTTAAGAGGACTTATTTTTTTGAGACAGAATGTGAGTAAATATAGGCCTAAGGATGCGCTCACAAATGATGGAGGTTTTGGTGGAAAGCAGTTAAGAGCAAGCTAGTAGCTTAATTACTAGCCTAACCAATAAACTAGATTTCTTAGAATTAAATTTCTGTACCTCACTGGAATTAAGTTAACATAAATTTGATGTAGATGCTGACATGTTAAGATGTATATATTAAGCCCAACAGCAATAAAAAAGAAAAAAAACCAATAAGAACTGTAAAAAATCATTAAAGAAATGAAAACATTACATTAGAAAATGTTTAAGCAAAAGAAAGCAGTAAAGAAGGAGTAGAGGAACAAAAAGACATGAGACATATAAAAAACAAAAAGCAAAACTGCAAATGCAAATCTTAACTCTACCAATATAACACGAAATGTGTATGGATTAAATAATTCATGCAAAAGACAACTGGATAAAAAAATAATATCAACCTATGTGCTATGTACAGGAGACATACTTTAAAGAGACAAATAGATTAAAAGGCAAAGGCATGTTGCATGTTGTATACCATGCAACAGAAACCATAACAAAACTAAGGTGGCTATATTAATAGTCAAAATATACTTTAAAACAAAACTATTACTGGGGATAAGAACAGGCATTTTATGAGTAAATTCTTTTATAAAAGGGCTAATCCATCAGGCATATACAACAAATTATAAACAGATATGTACCTAGTAACTGAGCACCAAAATACATGAGGCAAAAACTTACAGAAAATAAGGGAGAAGTAAACAATTAAACAATAATAGTTAGAGACCTCAATATTTCATTTTAAATAATGAATAAAATAACTGGCAGAAGATGAACAAGGAAATGAGAACATCAAAACACTTACAAAGCAATTAGACTTAACAGGCAGCTATAGACTACCCCCGGAGAAGGCAAGGGCACCCCACTCCAGTACTCTTGCCTGGCAATGGACAGAAGAGCCTGGAAGGCTGCAGTCCATGGGGTCACCGAGGGTCGGACACGACTGAGCGACTTCACTTTCACTTTTCACTTTCATGCATTGGAGGAGGAAATGGCAACCCACTCCAGTGTCCTTGTCTGGAGAATCCCAGGGACGGGGGAGCCTGGTGGACAGCCGTCTATGGGGAGACCATAGACGGCAGCCCACCAGGCTCCCCCGTCCCTGGGATTCTCCAGGCAAGAACACTGGAGTGGGTTGCCATTTCCTTCTCCAATGCAGGAAAGTGAAAAGTGAAAGGGAAGTCGCTCAGTGTTTCCGACTCTTAGCAGACCCATGGACTGTAGCCTACCAGGCTCCTCCATCCATGGGATTTTCCAGGCAAGAGTTTGGAGTGGGTTGCCATTGCCTTCTCTGTGCACATTAAGGGAATGAATAGAACCCTGGTCATTGGGTATTATCTCAGGTCCATCACAGGCCCCTTCCAGTGAACTTGCTACTGGCTCCCATCCCTTTCCTTAAACATAAAACTCCCAACAAACTATAGACCTTCTTTCTTTTCCAGTCTCCATCTAACTTTTCAGCCAGGTCACAGCTTAAGAAGGTCACAGAGAGACCTTAAGTCATTTTCTTATCCCCCCTTTTCTCTGGTTCTCAACTCCAGCTTTTCAAAAGTTCTGACTCTGAAATTCCATACATTCCTCTCTTGCTTGATTTACCTCCTAAAATAACAGTCTCCCTTGAATGGCTTTCTATTCTAGAAAACCATCACCCACCACTTTCCCAGGTTAGTACTGCTATGTTGAGGCCTCACGTGTCCACGTAAAGTGGAATTTGCTGGGTAGGTATTGAGAGAGATGCATATTAACCCTCTGTAGTGTCATACTGGGGCCTTGTACCTCCAGGAAACATCTACCACTTCACAGTGCAGATGTGGCTATCAGTTAGTGACCGCAGGCTATCATGGTATTTCAGATATTTTTACGTGACAATGAGACCTTCTAGGTCACAAATGATGAACTTTAAGGCTCAATTTATTTGAAGGGATACTTTCAGCTAGTATTCCTGTGTTTATCTGTGTTTTATAAAGCAAGAGTTGAACTTCTTTCTCTTTTTTAATGATACAGGCTCAATATCTTTATACATATATATTATTATAAACCTTAGAGAATCATGTGTTTTCTGTTTCAGAATGTATACTTATGTAATAAAAGATAAACATATGACAGGAATGTGAAACTCTAAATTCAAGGTATTGATTATTTCTGGAGAAAGAGAGAGAAATGGGATTAGGAAGAAGAATAGAGAGGACTATGATCACCTCTGTAATGTTTTAATTCTCAGGTTTCTTGGTAAAGGCATAGGTGTTCAATATACTATTGAAGTCATTAAAAAAACCATTTAATGTTGCTAAAAATGATCCTAAAGACATGCAAAAAAGGAAAAATCATTTCTTCAAGAAATCTACTAAAACTCAACAAGAACAGCAATTATCTGTGCTAGATGAACCACAACCCACTGCCTTCTCCCTGTTTCTCTGTCCAACGTAACAGAAATTCCACTCTAGGCAGCACAGGACTCCTTCTCGCTGCAGCTACGTGTCAAGGGCTATAGTGTCTTTCCAAGGAGGGCAGGACATCCACATTTCTCATTCCACCTCACAGATATTTGTGGCATAGCTAAGTTCCTGGTAAGCGCCATCAAGAATTTGGGGGCTCCCTTTTTCTGTCCAGCTCCTACTCATGGGAAGAGGCCCTACTTATGTATGCATGACACCCTAAGAACACTTAGGTCTCCAGTTCATACACAGTTCTGAGGTTCCAGACTAGGAAAGGCAACAAAGAGAACCAGAGGCTACCACCCTCCATCCAGTGCCCAGCTATTAAAGCAGGAATGTCGCTCAGAGAAAAAGCATACCACTTGTCCCTAAACCCAGCTCTAGCACATGGCTCAGTGATTTTTGCCCTGGGCAAGAGGCAGGCCATAGACTAGAGAGGGCTGAAGCTTTACTTAAGAGGACTTATTTTTTTGAGACAGAATGTGAGTAAATATAGGCCTAAGGATGCGCTCACAAATGATGGAGGTTTTGGTGGAAAGCAGTTAAGAGCAAGCTAGTAGCTTAATTACTAGCCTAACCAATAAACTAAATTTCTTAGAATTAAATTTCTGTACCTCACTGGAATTAAGTTAACATAAATTTGATGTAGATGCTGACATGTTAAGATGTATATATTAAGCCCAACAGCAATAAAAAAGAAAAAAAAACAATAAGAACTGTAAAAAATCATTAAAGAAATGAAAACATTACATTAGAAAATGTTTAAGCAAAAGAAAGCAGTAAAGAAGGAGTAGAGGAACAAAAAGACATGAGACATATAAAAAACAAAAAGCAAAACTGCAAATGCAAATCTTAACTCTACCAATATAACATGAAATGTGTATGGATTAAATAATTCATGCAAAAGACAACTGGATAAAAAAATAATATCAACCTATGTGCTATGTACAAGAGACATACTTTAAAGAGACAAATAGATTAAAAGGCAAAGGCATGTTGCATGTTGTATACCATGCAACAGAAACCATAACAAAACTAAGGTGGCTATATTAATAGTCAAAATATACTTTAAAACAAAACTATTACTGGGGATAAGAACAGGCATTTTATGAGTAAATTCTTTTATAAAAGGGTTAATCCATCAGGCATATACAACAAATTATAAACAGATATGTACATAGTAACTGAGCACCAAAATACATGAGGCAAAAACTTACAGAAAATAAGGGAGAAGTAAACAATTAAACAATAATAGTTAGAGACCTCAATATTTCATTTTAAATAATGAATAAAATAACTGGCAGAAGATGAACAAGGAAATGAGAACATCAAAACACTTACAAAGCAACTAGACTTAACAGGCAGCTATAGACTACCCCCGGAGAAGGCAAGGGCACCCCACTCCAGTACTCCTGCCTGGCAATGGACAGAAGAGCCTGGAAGGCTGCAGTCCATGGGGTCACCGAGGGTCGGACACGACTGAGCGACTTCACTTTCACTTTTCACTTTCATGCATTGGAGGAGGAAATGGCAACCCACTCCAGTGTCCTTGTCTGGAGAATCCCAGGGACGGGGGAGCCTGGTGGACAGCCGTCTATGGGGTCGCACAGAGTCGGACACAACTTAAGTGACTTAGCAACAGACCATCCCACTCAACAACAACAGAATATACATTCTTTCCCAATGCACGCGGAACATTCTCAGGGTAGGTGACATGCTAAGCTATAAAATAAACCTCATAATATTCTCTAACCATAATAAAATAACATCAGAATTCAATAATATAAACAAATCTGGGAAGCTCACAAATACATGGATATTAAACAACACAGTTCTAAATAATCAATATGTCAAAAAAGAAATTACAAAATACTTTTGAGATAAATGGAAATGAAGACACAGAATGCCAAAACTAACAAAATGCAGCTGTAAAAGCAGTGCTTAGAGAGACATTTATAGCCATAAATGCATATAATAAAAAAAAAGAAAGCTCTCAAATCAGTACAGTAACTATCTACCTTAAGACACTCGAGAGAAAAGACAAACTAAACCCAAAGCAAACAGAATACAGGAATAAAGACCAGACTAGAGGTAAAAAGAAAAATGAATAGAAAAAAATGGATAAGATTAATGAAATCAAAAGTAGGTTATTTGAAAAGATAAAAATTGACAACCTTTAAGAGTACAAACTTCCAGCTATACAATGAGTAAGTTATGGATATCTAGCATACAACATAGTGATTATAGTTATTAATATTGTATTTTATACTTGAAAGTCGCTAAAACTGTACATCTTAAGTGTTATCACCACAAAAAATAGATGATAACTATGTGATATGAAGAATGTCTTAGCTAGCTAATGCTACTGTGGTAATCATTTTATAATAAATAAGTATATCAAATCAACACACTGCATACCTTAAACTTATACAATATTGTATGTCAATTATATCTCAAAAAAGATAGAAAAAAATGAACAGAACTTTAGTAAGACTTACTAATAAATGAAGAGAGGACACTCAAATTGGTAAAATCAGGAATGAAACAGAGGGCATTACTACTCATCTTACAGAAATAAAGTGATTATTATGGAATACTATGAACAGTGTATGCTAATAAGTTAGATTACTTAGATGAAATGGACAAATTACTGCAAAGATAAAAACTACTCAAGCTGATTCAAGAAGGAATAAACAAATTGAATAGATCCATAACAAGTAAAGAGACTGAATTAATAGCCAAAAAACTATCCACAAAGGAAAGCCCCAGCCCAGATTGCTTCACTGCTGAATTCTGCCAAATGTTTAAATAAGAATTGATATCAAAAAAAATAGAACAGGAAGGAACACTTCCCAACTCATTCTATGAAGCTCTAGTAATACAAACCTGACCCAAAAAAAAAAAAAAAAAATCACAAGAAAAAAACTATAGACCAGTATCTCTTAAGAATACAGGTACAAAACTACTCACGAAATAACCAGCAAACTAAATCCAGCAATACATAAAGAGGATTATATACCATGACCAAGCTGAGTATAGCCCAGCTAAAGTGTTCGTCCTTAATGGTGAATACTGAATGCTTTCTCTTCAAGATCAGGACAAGACAAGGATGTCCACTTTCATTACTTCTATTCCACATTATACTGAAGGTCCTAATGAAGCCAATTAGGCAAGAAAATGGAGTGAGTGACATCCAGATTGGAAAGGAAGAAATAAAACGCCATTGCTTGACGACATGACCTTGTGTATAGAAAAGCCTAGGGAACTGTTTAATAATTATTACAACTAGTAAGTCCAAAAGGTTGAAAAGAGGCAGAAAAGACTCTCAACACACAAAAAGTATATTGTGATTCTATACACTTATAATTTATAATCCCAAAAGAAAATTAAGAAAACAATTCCACTTACAAGAGCATCAAAAATAATAAAATATATAGGAATAAATTTAACAAAAAAATATGAAACCTGTAGCCTGAAAAGCACAAATCATTGTTGAAAGAAATTAAAGAAGATCCAAATAAGTGGAAAGGCTGGTGCTCATGGATCAGAAGATTTAATATTGTTCACATGGCTATGTTCTTCAACTTGCTTTATAGATTCAATGCAATCTTGATCATAATTTTCCAACTGAATTCATGGTTAACTTGTGTATCATAAAATATCATGAGATAATCAGTGTAAACAGACAAACAAAGCCCTTTCCAGCCAAAGAAATTTGGAAAAATATGTTAGCCAAAATTAAACAATTTTATTTAATGCAGGATTTTTCAGCAACATTAATATGCTCAAGAGCACTGTCACTTGGCATTTTCCAAACTTATTTACCTACAGATGCCTTTTTTGGGGGGCCATGACCAAGGGCCATTAGTGTTCTCCAACACACATTTTGAGAAATACTGTCCTAGGGGATATTAATTCACTCTGTTAATCTACTTCTTATTGTCTCCCTAACTGACACAATGAGCAATCAGCCAGGAAGAAGGGGGAGTCAGAAAATCAAGTCCATGTGCATAAGCACACGTATCTTAGCCTTTTATTAAATTGAAACCTTCATTGATCGTATTCATTTATGATTACCTCACAAAAGGATTGCTCTGGAAAGTGTTACACAAACTGACCATTTGAATCACACTCACTGCTTTTTAGTGACTGGGCAAAAAGATTTTGTACAATGTATAGATGCTAGCAAATGATGAACGGCTTCTCTTATTANCTTCATTGATCGTATTCATTTATGATTACCTCACAAAAGGATTGCTCTGGAAAGTGTTACACAAACTGACCATTTGAATCACACTCACTGCTTTTTAGTGACTGGGCAAAAAGATTTTGTACAATGTATAGATGCTAGCAAATGATGAACGGCTTCTCTTATTAGTCCAAAGTTCATAGCTCTTCCAAATTGCCTAACAGCATTCTGGGAAGCAATTAACACACCAAAACAAGGATATGTCATTATAATTAGCAAAATCTAGAGTGGAGGATCTCTATAGGTCAAATAATCTAGGTTGATCCAATTAATAAAGAACATAAAAAGAGATGTGGGGAGAATATTTAGACTAAGAAATACTTCAAAAATACTATTTTTAAAATGGGCAAAATTAATTATAGCGTTTAGAGACACACATTTGGGTAGAAATGTTTAAAGAAATGCAAAGACATCACAACTATGAAAATCAGAATAGAGGTAAATTTTATGAAGGAAAGAAGGATTCGTGATGGATAACAGGAATGTGGAGAGCTTCTGGAATGGCTGCCAAAGCTCCATTCTTTGATTTTCACAATGACTCACCTTTTAACAATTCATTATGTTATGTATAACAATCCATGTTATAGCATTATAAAAATCCATAACATTATAATCATTATGCTATAAGCTGTTTTCTTAATCTATGTTTAATCTTCTTAATCTGGTTTTAAAAATGGCTTTATAAATAAATATGCATCAAAAGTTATATATCCACATTTAATTTCTGCAGAAAACTGACCTTCAAAAGAATGGAATAGATCTTAACACCTTTCGCCTGATATTCAGTACCTTCCTATGTCACCACGTTAAGGTACATACCGTCTCCAGATTCACTAAAAGACATCTGCATATACCCTTCTGATGACACAGTTTCTTTCATTTGTTATTTACATATAGAACTAGATAAAGTATTTGTGTTATGGGCAACTATTTTCTAAAACTGTTTGTTTTATATTGGAATATAGTTGATTTACAAAGTTGTGTTAGTTTCAGGTATATTGCAAAACGATTCAGTTATACATACACATGCATCTATTCCTTTTCAAATTCTTTTCCCATTTAGGCTATTGTAGGGTACTGAGCCAAATTCCCTGTGCTATACAGTAGGTCCTTGTTGGTTATTTATTTTAAATATAGCAGTGTGTACAGGTCTCAAGCTCCCCATCTATCCCTACTCCCCATTCTTCCACCCTGGTAAGTTTGTTTTCTAAGTTTGTGAGTCTGTTTCTGTTTTGTAAATAAGTTCATTTATATAACTTTTTTTTTAGATTCTGCATATAAGTGATATCATATGATATTTGTCTTTGATTTACTTCATTTAGTGGTTGGTATGTAGCTGTTTTTTAAAAATAATTCTTTAGTTCTAAATAATTCTTTACAGAAGCCATCAAAATTGATTATAAGGTTATTCATTTTATTAAATGCAATAGGACATTCATAATATGCTTCTCATGAAGTATGTGATTCAATTTTACCTTGTACAGCAAATCTTTGATTTACTTCATTTAGTGGTTGGTATGTAGCTGTTTTTTAAAAATAATTCTTTAGTTCTAAATAATTCTTTACAGAAGCCATCAAAATTGATTATAAGGTTATTCATTTTATTAAATGCAATAGGACATTCATAATATGCTTCTCATGAAGTATGTGATTCAATTTTACCTTGTACAGCAATTAAATTAAGTTTCCGACACTCTGAATAATTAAGTACTAGGATAAAGAAGGACAAGTGATTGAAAAGTTGACTGGAATGATTAAAAATATCACAAACATTGAAAAATGTGTTGCAAAATATTCAAAAATAAATGTCTATTATGCTTAGTATAGTAAAAAATATGACAAACTAAACATTACCATACATACTCAAAGCTTCATAAGTAAAATTCTGTTAAATCCAACTGTTTGGATTGTATGGGAACTGAAAAGAAATAAAGTAAACTGAAGCAAAATAGACTAAAAACAGGTAACTATCCATCTTCTTGCTAGTTCTTAGAGACACATATGGCATAATTGGTTGCCAGTATGATTAAATGTGCAAAGTAACTTCAGTCATGTCTGACTCTGTGTGACCCCATGGACTGTAGCCCACCAGGCTCCTCTGTACATGGGATTCTTCAGGCAAAACTGCTTGGGTGGGTTGCCATTTCCTTCTCCACGGGATCTTCCTGACCCAGGGATTGAACACACATCTCTTAAGTTTCCTGCATCGGCAGGTGGGTTCTTTACCATTAGTGCCACTAGGAATTATTTGGGATTAAACAGTCACCATTTAAACTCAACCCAAAGCCTTTATTTTCTCCATCATTATGCAGGATAAAACATCAGATAATGTGAAAGTCATTTTTTTTTTTTTTTACTGTAAAATGTTCAACTATCAATGGAACTCTTTAAAAAACTAAATTGAGAAGTGTAACATATTAACCTATTAAGATTACATTATCTATTAGCTACAGAATTTAACCTTCTAGTCACTGGCAAACAAAAGATAAAGTGCAGACAGGAACAGGGGAAGGGGCAAGGAAGAACTGATATAAAGGACCACGGTGTGGGGCACCGAACACTGTGCTAGGACGATCTAAGTAAGGAAAACCCTGGACTGAACTGCATGAGCACTGGAGTTCCCATTCATATTATAATCTATGTAACTGGTATCTGTTGGAAAATACTCTATATAAATAAAAATTTTAACATATCTCCTGTCACCAAGACTGGGCTGTGCCCTAGAAGATAACATTTGGAAAGAATGACACTACACTAATTAGTTTGGTAAAAGGAAGCATAGAAGATAAAGACAGGAGGTTGGAAAGGCAAACGTCCCCTCTTGGCCTATGTCGTGAGGCAATAATGGCCTTACTTCTGACCCTTCCCACATCCTTAATGGCACTCTTGAGCAGTATCTGTAATTGTGGGTTTAGTTCTATAAAGAATTATTGTCTCTTACTCTCTTATGCCAAGAGGACATTTAGGAGTCCTGAGGTCTGGAGTATTTAAGCAACAATAAAGTCTTCAGAACTCATTAGTTAACTGAAGCATGCATAGAGGGAAAAAATGTAACTACACAGACATTTGCTTTTGGCTTGATAGAGTAGCTTGTAGAAGATCAATGCTTTCACTGAGAACAATTAGAAAAACTAAAAAAAAGCTACAAAAAAGAAACGATTTGAAGGATCAGAGAGATAATGAATCAACCAAGACAAGAGGATCTGCACTGCAGAAATGAGAAGCACAATTTCCTTCAGGCCACTTTTCCTCTCAGGGGATTTGCCAATTCTTAGAAACTTGTATCAGGCTTACAGAACAAAGGGTGGGAGAGAAGTCATCAGAGTTTCAACCAAACTCAGGAATACGGAGACAGAATTTGAGGTTTAGGCTGCTAAGGGAGGTGGATGTGAGCCATGATGCCAATATTCTTTAGATATGCTGCTGCTGCTGCTAAGGCACTTCAGTCTTGTCCCACTCTGTGCGACCCCAGAGACGGCAGCCCACCAGGCTCCTCCGTCCCTGGGATTCTCCAGGCAAGAACACTGGAGTGGGTTGCCATTGCCTTCTCCAATGCACGAAAGTGAAAAGTGAAAGTGAAGTCATTCAGTCATGTCAGACTCTTTGCAACCCCATGGACTGTAGCCTACCAGGCTTCTCCATCCATGGGATTCTCCAGGCAAGAGTACTGGAGTTGGGTGCCATTGCCTTCTCCATCTTTAGATATGAGATACACACAAAAGAGTGTAGCCAATATCAAACACCTGCTGTCTTTTCAAGACATTTACTATATAGGGCAAAAGGTTAAGAGGACCACAAAAAGCAGCTAAAAACTACAGAGAAGGTTTTGACATTCTCAAGGTATTAGAGATGTAAAAATTGGAGTTCATGACTTATTGAAGAAAAGGTCCCTGGGAGGCACCCTAAACTCTTATTAGGAACCTCAAAGTTCCTAATGGGGAGTCAGGAAAGAAACAGTAAGACACATACAAAGATTTCAAAAGAGCTACAAGATGGCTCAGGTTCTTACAGGGTAGAGATAACTTGCCCCTCTGATATTAGCAAGAGGATGGGCGAATCTTCCCAGTGGGAAGAAAACACCCACAGCCTCAAAAGTCTCATATGCAATGCCCACGTTTATTCAAACTTTCCAAGTGTAGCAAGAAGCAGGATCAAGAAAAAAACAGGTAATAGAAACAGATCTACAGCTGACCCAGATATTGGCACTATCTGTCACTGACTTTAAATATCACTGGGATTACTAATCTAGTCAAGAAAATAAATGACAAGTGTCAAGTGGAAGCTGAGGAACAGAAAGCACACTGACTAAAATTTAGAAGTCTATTCAATGGGTTTAACAGCAGACAGAACTCAACTCAAGAGATTTTGTGACCTGAGAGATCAATTAATAGAAAATATCAAAACTCAAGCACAAGATTTAGAAAAAAAACGCAAAAAAGAAAAAACAGAGCATAAAAGACATATAGAACATAATGCAAACTTTTAATAACATGTGACTGGAGTCTAGAAAGATGGAAAGGAGTGAGAAAATGGAGCAAAAGCGATAACTGAAAAAATTTTGGCTGAGTTTTTTTCAAAATTATAAAAAGATGTCAAGTTATAGATTTAAGAGGCACTATGATCTCACAACAAAAGAAATCTACCTAGGCACAACATAACAAAATGCTGAACATCAAAATAAGGAGTTAATCTTAAAAACAGCCATAGAATAAAAGACACATTTTCTCAACAGAAATAACTGAAGCCATAAGATGTGGCACAATATCCCTAAAGCACTGAAAGAGAAAAAACTAACAACTCAGTTTCTATACAAAGTAAAAACATCTTTTAAAAGTGAATGTGAAATGAAGACATTCCCAGACAGAAAAAAGTAGAGAATTTGTCGAGACTGGAAATGGACTGCTGCTGCTGCAGCTGCTAAGTCGCTTCAGTCGTGTCCGACTCTGTGTGACCCCAGAGACGGCAGCCCACCAGGCTCCTCCA
>SJYX01008128.1:135775-196167 GCA_006410675.1 Oreotragus oreotragus | reverse complement strand
GTTAATCTACTTCTTATTGTCTCCCTAACTGACACAATGAGCAATCAGCCAGGAAGAAGGGGGAGTCAGAAAATCAAGTCCATGTGCATAAGCACACGTATCTTAGCCTTTTATTAAATTGAAACCTTCATTGATCGTATTCATTTATGATTACCTCACAAAAGGATTGCTCTGGAAAGTGTTACACAAACTGACCATTTGAATCACACTCACTGCTTTTTAGTGACTGGGCAAAAAGATTTTGTACAATGTATAGATGCTAGCAAATGATGAACGGCTTCTCTTATTAGTCCAAAGTTCATAGCTCTTCCAAATTGCCTAACAGCATTCTGGGAAGCAATTAACACACCAAAACAAGGATATGTCATTATAATTAGCAAAATCTAGAGTGGAGGATCTCTATAGGTCAAATAATCTAGGTTGATCCAATTAATAAAGAACATAAAAAGAGATGTGGGGAGAATATTTAGACTAAGAAATACTTCAAAAATACTATTTTTAAAATGGGCAAAATTAATTATAGCGTTTAGAGACACACATTTGGGTAGAAATGTTTAAAGAAATGCAAAGACATCACAACTATGAAAATCAGAATAGAGGTAAATTTTATGAAGGAAAGAAGGATTCGTGATGGATAACAGGAATGTGGAGAGCTTCTGGAATGGCTGCCAAAGCTCCATTCTTTGATTTTCACAATGACTCACCTTTTAACAATTCATTATGTTATGTATAACAATCCATGTTATAGCATTATAAAAATCCATAACATTATAATCATTATGCTATAAGCTGTTTTCTTAATCTATGTTTAATCTTCTTAATCTGGTTTTAAAAATGGCTTTATAAATAAATATGCATCAAAAGTTATATATCCACATTTAATTTCTGCAGAAAACTGACCTTCAAAAGAATGGAATAGATCTTAACACCTTTCGCCTGATATTCAGTACCTTCCTATGTCACCACGTTAAGGTACATACCGTCTCCAGATTCACTAAAAGACATCTGCATATACCCTTCTGATGACACAGTTTCTTTCATTTGTTATTTACATATAGAACTAGATAAAGTATTTGTGTTATGGGCAACTATTTTCTAAAACTGTTTGTTTTATATTGGAATATAGTTGATTTACAAAGTTGTGTTAGTTTCAGGTATACTGCAAAATGATTCAGTTATACATACACATGCATCTATTCCTTTTCAAATTCTTTTCCCATTTAGGCTATTGTAGGGTACTGAGCCAAATTCCCTGTGCTATACAGTAGGTCCTTGTTGGTTATTTATTTTAAATATAGCAGTGTGTACAGGTCTCAAGCTCCCCATCTATCCCTACTCCCCATTCTTTCACCCTGGTAAGTTTGTTTTCTAAGTTTGTCAGTCTGTTTCTGTTTTGTAAATAAGTTCATTTATATAACTTTTTCTTTAGATTCTGCATATAAGTGATATCATATGATATTTGTCTTTGATTTACTTCACTTAGTGGTTGGTATGTAGCTGTTTTTTAAAAATAATTCTTTAGTTCTAAATAATTCTTTACAGAAGCCATCAAAATACTAAGTTTGTCAGTCTGTTTCTGTTTTGTAAATAAGTTCATTTATATAACTTTTTCTTTAGATTCTGCATATAAGTGATATCATATGATATTTGTCTTTGATTTACTTCACTTAGTGGTTGGTATGTAGCTGTTTTTTAAAAATAATTCTTTAGTTCTAAATAATTCTTTACAGAAGCCATCAAAATTGATTACAAGGTTATTCATTTTATTAAATGCAATAGGACATTCATAATATGCTTCTCATGAAGTATGCGATTCAATTTTACCTTGTACAGCAATTAAATTTAGTTTCCGACACTGAATAATTAAGTACTAGGATAAAGAAGGACAAGTTATTGAAAAGTTGACTGGAATGATTAAAAATATCACAAACATTGAAATATGTGTTGCAAAATATTCAAAAATAAATGTCTATTATGGCTAGTATAGTAAAAAATATGACAAACTAAACATTACCATACATACTCAAAGCTTCATAAGTAAAATTCTGTTAAATCCAACTGTTTGGATTGTATGGGAACTGAAAAGAAATAAAGTAAACTGAAGCAAAATAGACTAAAAACAGGTAACTATCCATCTTCTTGCTAGTTCTTAGAGACACATATGGCATAATTGGTTGCCAGTATGATTAAATGTGCAAAGTAACTTCAGTCATGTCTGACTCTGTGTGACCCCATGGACTGTAGCCCACCAGGCTCCTCTGTACATGGGATTCTTCAGGCAAAACTGCTTGGGTGGGTTGCCATTTCCTTCTCCACGGGATCTTCCTGACCCAGGGATTGAACACACATCTCTTAAGTTTCCTGCATCGGCAGGTGGGTTCTTTACCATTAGTGCCACTAGGAATTATTTGGGATTAAACAGTCACCATTTAAACTCAACCCAAAGCCTTTATTTTCTCCATCATTATGCAGGATAAAACATCAGATAATGTGAAAGTCATTTTTTTTTTTTTTTACTGTAAAATGTTCAACTATCAATGGAACTCTTTAAAAAACTAAATTGAGAAGTGTAACATATTAACCTATTAAGATTACATTATCTATTAGCTACAGAATTTAACCTTCTAGTCACTGGCAAACAAAAGATAAAGTGCAGACAGGAACAGGGGAAGGGGCAAGGAAGAACTGATATAAAGGACCACGGTGTGGGGCACCGAACACTGTGCTAGGACGATCTAAGTAAGGAAAACCCTGGACTGAACTGCATGAGCACTGGAGTTCCCATTCATATTATAATCTATGTAACTGGTATCTGTTGGAAAATACTCTATATAAATAAAAATTTTAACATATCTCCTGTCACCAAGACTGGGCTGTGCCCTAGAAGATAACATTTGGAAAGAATGACACTACACTAATTAGTTTGGTAAAAGGAAGCATAGAAGATAAAGACAGGAGGTTGGAAAGGCAAACGTCCCCTCTTGGCCTATGTCGTGAGGCAATAATGGCCTTACTTCTGACCCTTCCCACATCCTTAATGGCACTCTTGAGCAGTATCTGTAATTGTGGGTTTAGTTCTATAAAGAATTATTGTCTCTTACTCTCTTATGCCAAGAGGACATTTAGGAGTCCTGAGGTCTGGAGTATTTAAGCAACAATAAAGTCTTCAGAACTCATTAGTTAACTGAAGCATGCATAGAGGGAAAAAATGTAACTACACAGACATTTGCTTTTGGCTTGATAGAGTAGCTTGTAGAAGATCAATGCTTTCACTGAGAACAATTAGAAAAACTAAAAAAAAGCTACAAAAAAGAAACGATTTGAAGGATCAGAGAGATAATGAATCAACCAAGACAAGAGGATCTGCACTGCAGAAATGAGAAGCACAATTTCCTTCAGGCCACTTTTCCTCTCAGGGGATTTGCCAATTCTTAGAAACTTGTATCAGGCTTACAGAACAAAGGGTGGGAGAGAAGTCATCAGAGTTTCAACCAAACTCAGGAATACGGAGACAGAATTTGAGGTTTAGGCTGCTAAGGGAGGTGGATGTGAGCCATGATGCCAATATTCTTTAGATATGCTGCTGCTGCTGCTAAGGCACTTCAGTCTTGTCCCACTCTGTGCGACCCCAGAGACGGCAGCCCACCAGGCTCCTCCGTCCCTGGGATTCTCCAGGCAAGAACACTGGAGTGGGTTGCCATTGCCTTCTCCAATGCACGAAAGTGAAAAGTGAAAGTGAAGTCATTCAGTCATGTCAGACTCTTTGCAACCCCATGGACTGTAGCCTACCAGGCTTCTCCATCCATGGGATTCTCCAGGCAAGAGTACTGGAGTTGGGTGCCATTGCCTTCTCCATCTTTAGATATGAGATACACACAAAAGAGTGTAGCCAATATCAAACACCTGCTGTCTTTTCAAGACATTTACTATATAGGGCAAAAGGTTAAGAGGACCACAAAAAGCAGCTAAAAACTACAGAGAAGGTTTTGACATTCTCAAGGTATTAGAGATGTAAAAATTGGAGTTCATGACTTATTGAAGAAAAGGTCCCTGGGAGGCACCCTAAACTCTTATTAGGAACCTCAAAGTTCCTAATGGGGAGTCAGGAAAGAAACAGTAAGACACATACAAAGATTTCAAAAGAGCTACAAGATGGCTCAGGTTCTTACAGGGTAGAGATAACTTGCCCCTCTGATATTAGCAAGAGGATGGGCGAATCTTCCCAGTGGGAAGAAAACACCCACAGCCTCAAAAGTCTCATATGCAATGCCCACGTTTATTCAAACTTTCCAAGTGTAGCAAGAAGCAGGATCAAGAAAAAAACAGGTAATAGAAACAGATCTACAGCTGACCCAGATATTGGCACTATCTGTCACTGACTTTAAATATCACTGGGATTACTAATCTAGTCAAGAAAATAAATGACAAGTGTCAAGTGGAAGCTGAGGAACAGAAAGCACACTGACTAAAATTTAGAAGTCTATTCAATGGGTTTAACAGTAGACAGAACTCAACTCAAGAGATTTTGTGACCTGAGAGATCAATTAATAGAAAATATCAAAACTCAAGCACAAGATTTAGAAAAAAAACGCAAAAAAGAAAAAACAGAGCATAAAAGACATATAGAACATAATGCAAACTTTTAATAACATGTGACTGGAGTCTAGAAAGATGGAAAGGAGTGAGAAAATGGAGCAAAAGCGATAACTGAAAAAATTTTGGCTGAGTTTTTTTCAAAATTATAAAAAGATGTCAAGTTATAGATTTAAGAGGCACTATGATCTCACAACAAAAGAAATCTACCTAGGCACAACATAACAAAATGCTGAACATCAAAATAAGGAGTTAATCTTAAAAATAGCCATAGAATAAAAGACACATTTTCTCAACAGAAATAACTGAAGCCATAAGATGTGGCACAATATCCCTAAAGCACTGAAAGAGAAAAAACTAACAACTCAGTTTCTATACAAAGTAAAAACATCTTTTAAAAGTGAATGTGAAATGAAGACATTTCCAGACAGAAAAAAGTAGAGAATTTGTCGAGACTGGAAATGGACTGCTGCTGCTGCAGCTGCTAAGTCGCTTCAGTCGTGTCCGACTCTGTGTGACCCCAGAGACGGCAGCCCACCAGGCTCCTCCATCCCTGGGATTCTCCAGGCAAGAACACTGGAGTGGGTTGCCATTTCCTTCTCCAATGCATGAAAGTGAAAAGTCAAAGTGAAGTCGCTCAGTCGTGTCCGACTCTTAGCGACCCCACGGACTGCAGCCTACCAGGCTCCTCCGTCCCTGGGATTTTCCAGGCAAGAGTACTAAAAGACATAATAAATGGAGTTCTTCAGGGAGAAGAAAATCGGTCCTGATCCTAGATGGAAATACAAGACTGTAGAAAGAGATAAAAATAAATACTGATCACACGAAAGAGTACTAATATTTGGCAGGATTTAAAATATATACAGAAATTAAAATTCAATGGAATACTAATTTTAAAAGGCAGTTATAGTAAATGGTAATAGAGGGATCTGAGGCTGTAAAATTATTTAGGAAGTGGCAAAAATATTAATTTATATTAGATTCTAAGTAAAGTTAAGGATTCATGTTGCAACCTCTACTGAAAATAAAGAGAAATATAAAGAATATAGGTAAAGCAAAGGAGGAGTAAAAGAATGTTTAACAAGAGAACTGAATAAAGATAATATAGAAAGATAGTAACGATGGCCCTATGTGCGAGACAGCAAAAGAGACACAGGTGTATAGAACAGTCTTTTAGATTCTATGGGAAAGGGCGAGGATGGGGTGATTTGGGAGAATGACATTGAAACATGTATATTATCATATGTGAAACAGATCACCCGTCTGGGTTTGATGCATGGGACGGGGTGCTTGGGGCTGGTGCACTGGGATGACCCAGAGGGATGGGATGGGGAGGGAGGTGGCAGGGGGGTTCAGGATGGGAAACATGTACACCCGTGGCTGATTCACGGCAACGTATGGCCAAACCACTACAATATTGTAAAGTAATTAGCCTCCAGTTAAAATGAATAAATTTTAAAAAGATAATGTTTAACAAAAGCAAAGCAAAAAAGAAATATATAAAGGTAGAAAAAGAGAAACTAAACCACTGGCAGTAGACATGCCTAAAGATGCTAATAATTACACCAACTGTAAGTGGTCTAAACGCTCTCATTAAAGGACAAAAA
The DNA here is from genome assembly GCA_006410675.1 of Oreotragus oreotragus. Taxonomy (NCBI): domain Eukaryota; kingdom Metazoa; phylum Chordata; class Mammalia; order Artiodactyla; family Bovidae; genus Oreotragus; species Oreotragus oreotragus. Next base: position 189,967 of record SJYX01008128.1, on the reverse strand, counting down.
TTTTTCAGACAAGATTAAAAATAACTATGTGTTGCTTAAGAACAACAACAGAAGGTAAAGGCAGAAGGAGAACATAACACAAACTGACTTAAAAAGCCAAATGAAAACCACTGTAGACACTGTAAATATGGAAGCATGAGGCGTTTTTAGAAGTTAAAAAAAGTCAGTCTATAATGTCCAAAGGTTCAGGCCTTCAGGAAGCTATAATAATTCTAAATTTTAAAACACGCAAGGCAAATTATACCAGAGTAAATCTTAAAAGAACTAAAAACAGAAATAGACAAATAAGCAATCTTAACAGGAAAGTTTAGCGTACCTCTCTCACAAAGTGATAGGATGAGATAACATCAGTGGAGACCAGATCTATCTGAATACAAGATTAACAAACTTGATATGACATATATGAAATGTTACACTTGAGAATGGCAGAGTGTACATTCCTTCCAGGTGCATCTGAAAAGCTTGCTAATATTGATAAAATGGTGGGGCATAGGGGAAAAGTCACAGCAATTTAAAAAATTGAAATAACTCAGATATGTTTTCTGACCACTATGGAATTAAGCTGAACTTAAGAATCCACCTGCCAACGCAAGAGATGCGGGTTTGATGCCTGGGTTGGGAAGATTCCCTGGAGTAGGAAATGATGATCTGCTCCAGTATTGTTGTCTGGAAAATTCCAAGGACAGAGGAGTTTGGTGGGCTACAGTCCATGCAGTTGCCGAGAGCCAGACATGACTAAGAGATTGAGCACGCACAGAATCAAAAAAATGAGAAATTTTCTAACTACTTCTACAAACATACTTCAAAATATTTAAAAAAAATCTTATTAAATCAATGGGGAAATAATTATGAAAATTAGAAAATTTTAAACTGAAAAATGATGAAAATATATCACTTTTTTTGGTACAGTTAGAAAAAAATTTATAGTACCAAATATATGAAGGGAAAAAATCCTGAAATTAATTACTTAAGTATCCTTCCTGAAGAAGTTTGAAAATAAATGAAATTTTACTGAAAGAAGTTAAGAGGAGATAATAGTTTTGAGAAGAGAAGTAAATAAAATAGAAATATATAACAAAAGTATATAATACGAGTTGATTTTTTGGGAAGGACTAATAAAAATGATAAGTTACCAGCAAAATATTTAAAAGGGAAAAAGAACAAACATATTACCAAAATGAGAAATGAATCATTTCATCTGTAACACATCCTTCCAGATTCTTTATGCACTAAATTAAAAGGATCAAAAGAAGATATTTAGCTTTATCCACTAAATTATAAAATTCACATAAAAAGAACAAGTTGCTTGAAAAGTATAATGCACCAAACCTTACACAAGAAGATTCAGAAAATTAAAAATTTTCTATATTTACTTTAAAAATTAAATTTGCAGTAAAAATTAATCTTTTCATGACAAAACCTCTACTGACTGAGGTTATTAATGGTTCACCAGTATAAATTTCCAAATATTTATAAACAATTGTTGTTGTTTAGTTGCTTAATTGTGTCTGACCCTGCAACCCCATGGACTACGGCATACCACGCTTCCCTGTCTTTTGCTATCTCCTGGCACTTGCTCAGACTCATGTCCGTTGAGTCAGTGATGCTATCTAACCATCTCATCTGCTGCTCTCTATAAAGAATAGGGTTAATCTTAAATTCTAAAGAGAACAGAGAAGAAAGAAATGCTTCCTACCTCATTATATAAAAGAAGGATAATCTTGTTACAAAAACCTGTCAGATACATTATAGGAAAAGAAAACTAAAGGTTTCTGTTTTAAGAGCACAAATGCAATTTTATCTTAAAAGATATCAAACCCAGTAGCAAATTAAGAAAAAAAAAAGTAGTATGTCACAACCAAGCAGGGTTTGTTTTAGAAATGCAAAACTATTTTAACAAGAAAAAAATCAGCAAATGTAATTTCTACTTTAACAAATAAAAAACATATGATCAATTAAACATAAGAAAAAAGAATTTATAAAATTTAACACCTACCTACAGCTAAAACTGGGGCTTCCCAGGTGACGCTAGTGGTAAAGAACATGCTTGCCAATGCAAGAGACATAAGAGATGTGGGTTTGATCCCTAGGCTAAGAAGATCCCCAGGAGGAGGCCATGGCAATTCATTCCAGTGTCCTTGCCTGGAGAATCCCAGGGACAGAGGAGCCTGGCGGACAGAGGATCCTACAGTCCATAGGGTCACAAAGAGCTGGAACACAACTGAAGCAACTTAGCATGCATAGGGCTGAAATAATTTTTAAATTTCTTAACAAACTAAGAGTAAAATGGGAATTTTCTTAAACTAATAAAGAGTGCCAACATAAAACCTACATGAAACAACAATGGTGAAATATTAAAAGCTTTCCCCCTGAAACTAGAAATGAGATAGAGATGCTTGATATCACCACTTTATTAAAAATTGTGCTGGCGGTCCTAAAAAATGACATGAACTAGAAAAAGCAGAAAGTATAAGGGTGTGAAAATAAGGATAATGCCTGTCATAATTCACAAATTACATATTTTCTAAGTACACAATCCAAAAGATTTATAATCTGGAATTAATAGGTGAACTCAGAAAGCATGCTGGATAAAAGGCTAATATAAAATATTATTATATGATTAGTAACAAGTAGAAAATAAAACTTTAAAACACATGAAAATCCTTAAATTCTAGGAATAAATTTAACAAAAGAGGTATAAAACCTCTGCAGAGAAAACTATAAAATATTACAAAAAGAAATCACTGAAGGTTAAGTAAATATAGATAATGCATGACTATGTAATAGAAACATTAATATCATAACTATGTCAATTCTTCATAAACTAATCAATAGATTCTATGCAATTTCAATCAAAATCCCAGGAGGTACTTTTATGTTCATTGAGAAAGGTAATTCTAAGATTTAAATAATTCATAAAACAAAAACAGCTAGTATTTGAAAAGAAAATCCTCTACATTATTATCGTTATTTTACATGACATTATGTTTACATGGCATTTTTAAATTAAATTTTACTTGTTTTACATCAGTGCAGGGTTTAATTCCTTGTCTGTGACTTGCACACAGGAACAAAGCATAACTAAGATCTCTAGGAACTGGTGAGACAAATCCAGAATTTCTAATCTATGGATTTACTTACTCAGAATCTGCTAGCTCAATATAGGCACACACAGAATTCAAACAAATGAACAAATAGAATAGTTAAGGTTTCATAAAACAGTCAAAGTCCTTGTTGAGAGTTGCAAATTTGTTTGGATTTTGGATTGCCACTTAAGTGTTGTATGACTTGAGTAAGTAATTTAATCTTTTAGGTCTCAATTTCCTCAAGAGTAAATAAGATTTCTTATTTCTCCTAGAAACCACTGTGAGGAAAAAATATAAAAACTGAAAAAATATAGTATCTTGACAAATAGAAGATAATCAGTGTTAATTTCCTCTCTTCCCTCTTCAGAATAACAATGCTGACCCTGCTGAACTTGCTGAAAATTGTCAACTAAATGTCAATTTACTATCTAGGTTGGGTAGCAATTAGACTCACAGTTCCAAGTTGGACAGAAAAGGTAAAAAAATCCCAAATTTGTTTCCCTTTATTGCAAATTGTGCCAAGTATTTTTTGAGTTCTTATTGAAAGGAAAATCCTGTGGGCTTTATAATTTTATCAATTTTTATTGGGGGTCTGAGTTTGTAGGTACATCTTTGGATCTCAAAGGCAAAATTTGATCCTTGAGAGATAGAAACCTTGAACCAGTGTTTAAAAAGTTTTGACTTTTAATGTTAACCACTAATCAACTGATGGTGGGTGCCTGAAGCATGTATAGAAAAGGATTCTGAGACTGAAGCTACCAAAAAAAGAATCAGCATCTGCTATGGTTGTGGGAGGTGGCATGGCCGCACACAGGACATGCTTCTGACAGCCTACACTACCTTCAAGGTATCTTGTATTTCAGAATATGAGAAATCCCCTAAAGTGAAAAGTGCTTTCAAGCAGCCACAGGATAGAAAAGTTGCACTTTGAAGGTACATTAAGTAGCAAAACAAATGATGATGATGTTTGGTTTCTATAAACTACAAGTTTCTATAACCTCTATGTCATAAAAGGTAATATTTTTCAAAATTAAAAAAAAATCTGTGGATTTTTTAACAGATTAAAAAAAATAAAGTGAGGAGATATATAGCAGTGAGAGCACTACTAAGTTTAATGGCTATTATATAGGATACAGGATACATTCATGTAATTTACAATGCAGCTTTGTTTCACAGTGGAGTTGGTCTCCTATGACAGAAAATGGACAGAATGGATATCACCAGGGGTGTGCAACTGATTGCAAAAGTTTAAGTATCTAAAGTTTCTATACTTTTCACCAGATAAACCTCTTATTCCCATTTAGTCCAGGGTATTTATATCCTGAAAGTACTGGTGCTTCAAGACCAGACCTTCAGAAGTTGATGGTACACGCTACATACAATCACATAGAATCAGTAGCATAGATCATAAGAGGTTCCAAATGCCAGTGTTTAGAATCAGGCTGTTTCCAAGCTCACCTGCAGCGCCACTAGCAAGTTCCAGAAAATAAAGCAAATTAAGTCAATATGCATAGTTGATCCTTCCTTCAGAGCTGTGATTTATAAGTATAAAAACTGATACTATCTCAGTTCCATGGTAAAATGAAGAGTATAGTGCATTTCTTTATATATTTTAGTTTTTGTTTTAACACATCAGTACATTTTTAGTTCCTTAGAGGTATCTATGGAATATCTTTCTTCCTTGTTAGTTAGCAATTTGAGACAGACTTTTTTTTAAAGCATTCTTCAATATCATCAGTCCTTGCATACCAGCCTGTCCTGAACAGAAAAAGGAAACTGCCAAAGCTAATGAACTATGCCTATAGAGAATAATTCTGCCAGAGAAATAGTCAGTGAATGTTTCTACAGTTTAAGCATTCACTCATCCTCTGGTTTAGGGAAGAGAGGAGAAATAAGTCTCTGTCTTTGCTCTTGTCTCCTTTTAATCATTCTATTCCTTGCTTGCACAATGAGGTCCGGTTTTCAAGTGAAGGACCAGATTTAGCACAGTGGCTCAGGAGACTCATGGGATCATTTTACCCAGCAAAACATCTATAATTTATGGGAACAATTTGACCTGATAAAATTCTTCAGCTATAATTTCATCTGAAAACATTCTACTTTAGTATCAGTTTAGACTCTAACCTCCCTATTTCACTTACTTGTTGCTGTTTTAAATGCAGCCCTGCCCAGTTTCTGGGCAAGGCATCTGATTTAAAGATTATTGGCCAAGACTTTCTTTTTCTTGGGTTAATAAGTCATTTATAGAGCTAAAACACTTTGGAGTTAAGTTAGTTCTCCTGAGAACTTACCTGGTGGCTCAGAGGTTAAAGCGTCTGCCTCCAATGCGGGAGACCTGGGTTCGATCCCTGGGTCGGGAAGATCCCCTGGAGAAGGAAATGGTAACCCACTCCAGTATTCTTGCCTGGAGAATCCCATGGATGGAGAAGCCTGGTAGGCTACAGTCCATAGGGTCACCAAGAGTCAGACACGACTGAGCAACTTCACCTTCACCTAACTATATGCAGGACATTATATAAGATGGAAAGGATGTATGTATGTATGATATACTGCCTGACCTTAGAAGCCTTCTATATGTCTGTCAAATTATATCATTATATCCAACAAAGACTCAATGAGCATTAACTACAAATAGGATAAAACTGCATGAGATGGTTTGTCCTTGCTTTTAAGATGATTAGGATTTTTCTCCAAAAAGTTTGTTTTTTTTTAAATATACTCGCTTGCTCGCTGCATTTTAAAAGCTGCATATCTAAGTGATACCATACAATAATTGTCTTTCCCTGACGAATCTCATTTGGCATAAGGCCCNCTTGCTTTTAAGATGATTAGGATTTTTCTCCAAAAAGTTTGAAATTTCTAATGAAGTAATAAAATATATAGACTATTACAAGCCTTTGTGGTTCTAAATTAGTATATTAATGTACACTTTTGTCTCTTCTCAACTGGAAAGTCTTTGAAGCGAATGACTGTGTGACATACCTTTTTTATATTTCAAGTGTCAAGCCTAATCCAGACAGATATTCCCAAGGAGCCTACACAACTGCTGTGGGATACAGACATTAAACAGTGTTCTTTTTCCCCCCAATAGAGTGTGATAAGTGCTAAAATAGAGATGTTATCAAATACCAAAGAAGGATAAGGAAAGAATAACTCATCTGGTAGAAGTTTAAGAAATGCTAGTTGAATAAATGAACACAAATGCTAAAGTGAAGTAGCTTGAAATTTAAGAGCTTATTCTGTTTTTTATACAATTGTAAAGGTTACTTTCCATTTACAACTATTACAGAATATTGGCTATATTCCCCACATTGTACAATGCAGCCTTGAGCCTATCTTATACCCAATAGTTGTATCTACCCCCCACCAAGTTGCCCCGCCTGCCACCGGTAGCCACATTGTGTCTGACTTTTTTGTGACCCCATGGACCTGTCTCTTATACACATCTAGATGTGTATAAGAGACAGTCCCCACATTGTACAATGCAGCCTTGAGCCTATCTTATACCCAATAGTTGTATCTACCCCCCACCAAGTTGCCCCGCCTGCCACCGGTAGCCACTAGTTTGTTCTCTGTGTCTGTGAGTCTGTTTTTTTTTTTTTTTTAAATATACTCGCTTGCTCGCTGCATTTTAAAAGCTGCATATCTAAGTGATACCAAACAATAATTGTCTTTCCCTGACGAATCTCATTTGGCATAAGGCCCTCCAAGCTCAGCCATGTTGTTGCCAATGGAGAAATTTCTTTTTTCTGTGTGAGTAGTATTCCATTGTGTGTGTGTATTTGTGTGTGCATCTTCTTTATTTATTCACCTGTTGGACATCTGGGCTGCTTCCTAATCTTGGCAATGATAAACAATGGCGCTGTGAACATTTGGTGTACGTGTCTTTTCAAATTAGTGTTGTGGGGTTGTTCTTTTGGATATATATTCAGGAGTGAAATTGCTAGGTCATACCTTTAGTTTTTTTTGAGAAACCTCCATATTGTTTTCCACACTGGCTGCACCAATTTATCATTCCCATCAACATCGTAGGAGGCTCTCTTTTTCCCACATCCTTGCCAACGTTTGTTATTTGTGTTCTTTCTGATGGTAGAGATGATCAATTTCTATTATACCTTATGAAATACTCTGTTGTGCCATTGCTTTTTGGAGTGAAGATTCTTATTTTTATCTACACCCAAACAACTTCTTAAGAGTTGTATTTTGTTTTACTTTAACCACAGCAATGACCCTTTGTNTCATTCCCATCAACATCGTAGGAGGCTCTCTTTTTCCCACATCCTTGCCAACGTTTGTTATTTGTGTTCTTTCTGATGGTAGAGATGATCAATTTCTATTATACCTTATGAAATACTCTGTTGTGCCATTGCTTTTTGGAGTGAAGATTCTTATTTTTATCTACACCCAAACAACTTCTTAAGAGTTGTATTTTGTTTTACTTTAACCACAGCAATGACCCTTTGTTCCCAAACTGGAGAAAACGCAAAGTGGAATCAAAGACAAGATCTTTGGGACATTCTTTTGAATTGCAGTTTGAAGAATTTTGTGTTGGTTGAACTGCTTTACATAGAAACATTCTGGGAATTCTAATCTGTCATCAGTGGAGCCAACAGAGGGTGCCAGTGAGGGTAGTTATCCAGTAACTATGTCCTACTACGTGTCAGACATCCCAGTAGACACGGGTGAAAGATGGGGAGTAATATAGTGATTCTGGCCTCAAGAACGTCAGAATAAAGGCAGTTCAGATGCTAAGGAATCCGCCTGCAGTGAGGGAGACGTGGGTTCAATTTTTGGGTCAGGAAGATCCCCTGGAGAAGGGAATGGCTACCCACTCCAGTATTCTTGCCTGGAGAATTCTATNGAAAATGGGAATTTTCTTAAACTAATAAAGAGTGCCAACATAAAACCTACATGAAACAACAATGGTGAAATATTAAAAGCTTTCCCCCTGAAACTAGAAATGAGATAGAGATGCTTGATATCACCACTTTTATTAAAAATTGTGCTGGCGGTCCTAAAAAATGACATGAACTAGAAAAAGCAGAAAGTATAAGGGTGTGAAAATAAGGATAATGCCTGTCATAATTCACAAATTACATATTTTCTAAGTACACAATCCAAAAGATTTATAATCTGGAATTAATAGGTGAACTCAGAAAGCATGCTGGATAAAAGGCTAATATAAAATATTATTATATGATTAGTAACAAGTAGAAAATAAAACTTTAAAACACATGAAAATCCTTAAATTCTAGGAATAAATTTAACAAAAGAGGTATAAAACCTCTGCAGAGAAAACTATAAAATATTACAAAAAGAAATCACTGAAGGTTAAGTAAATATAGATAATGCATGACTATGTAATAGAAACATTAATATCATAACTATGTCAATTCTTCATAAACTAATCAATAGATTCTATGCAATTTCAATCAAAATCCCAGGAGGTACTTTTATGTTCATTGAGAAAGGTAATTCTAAGATTTAAATAATTCATAAAACAAAAACAGCTAGTATTTGAAAAGAAAATCCTCTACATTATTATCGTTATTTTACATGACATTATGTTTACATGGCATTTTTAAATTAAATTTTACTTGTTTTACATCAGTGCAGGGTTTAATTCCTTGTCTGTGACTTGCACACAGGAACAAAGCATAACTAAGATCTCTAGGAACTGGTGAGACAAATCCAGAATTTCTAATCTATGGATTTACTTACTCAGAATCTGCTAGCTCAATATAGGCACACACAGAATTCAAACAAATGAACAAATAGAATAGTTAAGGTTTCATAAAACAGTCAAAGTCCTTGTTGAGAGTTGCAAATTTGTTTGGATTTTGGATTGCCACTTAAGTGTTGTATGACTTGAGTAAGTAATTTAATCTTTTAGGTCTCAATTTCCTCAAGAGTAAATAAGATTTCTTATTTCTCCTAGAAACCACTGTGAGGAAAAAATATAAAAACTGAAAAAATATAGTATCTTGACAAATAGAAGATAATCAGTGTTAATTTCCTCTCTTCCCTCTTCAGAATAACAATGCTGACCCTGCTGAACTTGCTGAAAATTGTCAACTAAATGTCAATTTACTATCTAGGTTGGGTAGCAATTAGACTCACAGTTCCAAGTTGGACAGAAAAGGTAAAAAAATCCCAAATTTGTTTCCCTTTATTGCAAATTGTGCCAAGTATTTTTTGAGTTCTTATTGAAAGGAAAATCCTGTGGGCTTTATAATTTTATCAATTTTTATTGGGGGTCTGAGTTTGTAGGTACATCTTTGGATCTCAAAGGCAAAATTTGATCCTTGAGAGATAGAAACCTTGAACCAGTGTTTAAAAAGTTTTGACTTTTAATGTTAACCACTAATCAACTGATGGTGGGTGCCTGAAGCATGTATAGAAAAGGATTCTGAGACTGAAGCTACCAAAAAAAGAATCAGCATCTGCTATGGTTGTGGGAGGTGGCATGGCCGCACACAGGACATGCTTCTGACAGCCTACACTACCTCCAAGGTATCTTGTATTTCAGAATATGAGAAATCCCCTAAAGTGAAAAGTGCTTTCAAGCAGCCACAGGATAGAAAAGTTGCACTTTGAAGGTACATTAAGTAGCAAAACAAATGATGATGATGTTTGGTTTCTATAAACTACAAGTTTCTATAACCTCTATGTCATAAAAGGTAATATTTTTCAAAATTAAAAAAAAATCTGTGGATTTTTTAACAGATTAAAAAAAATAAAGTGAGGAGATATATAGCAGTGAGAGCACTACTAAGTTTAATGGCTATTATATAGGATACAGGATACATTCATGTAATTTACAATGCAGCTTTGTTTCACAGTGGAGTTGGTCTCCTATGACAGAAAATGGACAGAATGGATATCACCAGGGGTGTGCAACTGATTGCAAAAGTTTAAGTATCTAAAGTTTCTATACTTTTCACCAGATAAACCTCTTATTCCCATTTAGTCCAGGGTATTTATATCCTGAAAGTACTGGTGCTTCAAGACCAGACCTTCAGAAGTTGATGGTACACGCTACATACAATCACATAGAATCAGTAGCATAGATCATAAGAGGTTCCAAATGCCAGTGTTTAGAATCAGGCTGTTTCCAAGCTCACCTGCAGCTCCACTAGCAAGTTCCAGAAAATAAAGCAAATTAAGTCAATATGCATAGTTGATCCTTCCTTCAGAGCTGTGATTTATAAGTATAAAAACTGATACTATCTCAGTTCCATGGTAAAATGAAGAGTATAGTGCATTTCTTTATATATTTTAGTTTTTGTTTTAACACATCAGTACGTTTTTAGTTCCTTAGAGGTATCTATGGAATATCTTTCTTCCTTGTTAGTTAGCAATTTGAGACAGACTTTTTTTTAAAGCATTCTTCAATATCATCAGTCCTTGCATACCAGCCTGTCCTGAACAGAAAAAGGAAACTGCCAAAGCTAATGAACTATGCCTATAGAGAATAATTCTGCCAGAGAAATAGTCAGTGAATGTTTCTACAGTTTAAGCATTCACTCATCCTCTGGTTTAGGGAAGAGAGGAGAAATAAGTCTCTGTCTTTGCTCTTGTCTCCTTTTAATCATTCTATTCCTTGCTTGCACAATGAGGTCCGGTTTTCAAGTGAAGGACCAGATTTAGCACAGTGGCTCAGGAGACTCATGGGATCATTTTACCCAGCAAAACATCTATAATTTATGGGAACAATTTGACCTGATAAAATTCTTCAGCTATAATTTCATCTGAAAACATTCTACTTTAGTATCAGTTTAGACTCTAACCTCCCTATTTCACTTACTTGTTGCTGTTTTAAATGCAGCCCTGCCCAGTTTCTGGGCAAGGCATCTGATTTAAAGATTATTGGCCAAGACTTTCTTTTTCTTGGGTTAATAAGTCATTTATAGAGCTAAAACACTTTGGAGNCATTTCCTCCTTCTTCCCTCCCTCTCACCTTCTCTTACTTTCTTCCTTTCTATCACAGTGTACTGGTGTCCAGTAATAGGCAAGTAATTGAAAGCAAAGCCAGAATCGGTTAAATTCAGCCAAAATATGGGTATCTCACAAACATTAAAATCAGATAATCTCTGTAAAATGGTCAGTCATTTCTTCTTCTTTTGCTTCTTGTCAGACTCCCCTGGAGATATGTAAGTTATTGATTCCATCTGGTTTATTGCTGTTTGAGTGCTCATTTTTTCAAGGCAGGTGTAAATAAAGCTAAGTGACTTTTCAGAAAAGCTGCACGGTAAGGTTATAAACCTGAAGTGTAATTTCCTCTTCCAGATGCCACCCCGGACAGAGAAGTTTACAAAAGGAAACCTACTAGATGTGTATAAGAGACAGGAGAAGCCTGGTAGGCTACAGTCCATAGGGTCACCAAGAGTCAGACACGACTGAGCAACTTCACCTTCACCTAACTATATGCAGGACATTATATAAGATGGAAAGGATGTATGTATGTATGATATACTGCCTGACCTTAGAAGCCTTCTATATGTCTGTCAAATTATATCATTATATCCAACAAAGACTCAATGAGCATTAACTACAAATAGGATAAAACTGCATGAGATGGTTTGTCCTTGCTTTTAAGATGATTAGGATTTTTCTCCAAAAAGTTTTTTTTTTTTTAAATATACTCGCTTGCTCGCTGCATTTTAAAAGCTGCATATCTAAGTGATACCAAACAATAATTGTCTTTCCCTGACGAATCTCATTTGGCATAAGGCCCTCCAAGCTCAGCCATGTTGTTGCCAATGGAGAAATTTCTTTTTTCTGTGTGAGTAGTATTCCATTGTGTGTGTGTATTTGTGTGTGCATCTTCTTTATTTATTCACCTGTTGGACATCTGGGCTGCTTCCTAATCTTGGCAATGATAAACAATGGCGCTGTGAACATTTGGTGTACGTGTCTTTTCAAATTAGTGTTGTGGGGTTGTTCTTTTGGATATATATTCAGGAGTGAAATTGCTAGGTCATACCTTTAGTTTTTTTTGAGAAACCTCCATATTGTTTTCCACACTGGCTGCACCAATTTATCATTCCCATCAACATCGTAGGAGGCTCTCTTTTTCCCACATCCTTGCCAACGTTTGTTATTTGTGTTCTTTCTGATGGTAGAGATGATCAATTTCTATTATACCTTATGAAATACTCTGTTGTGCCATTGCTTTTTGGAGTGAAGATTCTTATTTTTATCTACACCCAAACAACTTCTTAAGAGTTGTATTTTGTTTTACTTTAACCACAGCAATGACCCTTTGTTCCCAAACTGGAGAAAACGCAAAGTGGAATCAAAGACAAGATCTTTGGGACATTCTTTTGAATTGCAGTTTGAAGAATTTTGTGTTGGTTGAACTGCTTTACATAGAAACATTCTGGGAATTCTAATCTGTCATCAGTGGAGCCAACAGAGGGTGCCAGTGAGGGTAGTTATCCAGTAACTATGTCCTACTACGTGTCAGACATCCCAGTAGACACGGGTGAAAGATGGGGAGTAATATAGTGATTCTGGCCTCAAGAACGTCAGAATAAAGGCAGTTCAGATGCTAAGGAATCCGCCTGCAGTGAGGGAGACGTGGGTTCAATTTTTGGGTCAGGAAGATCCCCTGGAGAAGGGAATGGCTACCCACTCCAGTATTCTTGCCTGGAGAATTCTATGGACGGAGGAGCCTGGTGGGCTACAGTCCATGGGGTCATAAAGAGTCAGACATGACTGAGCGACTAACACTTTCACTTTCACTTCATAAATGAGTGAGGAAAGCATAACTTTAAAATCTGGGCCACACTGCTTTTTTTATAGTGCAGTCATGCCACTCTTTACTTTAAACTATTGGTTTCCAAACTATGGACCCTGGCCCAGAAACATTAGCATCATCTGAAACTTCTCAAAATGCCAATTTTCATATCCCAGTTTACACTTATTGGATCATAATCTGGGGATAGGGCCAAACAATGCATGTTTTAACATGTCCTCTATTATGATACTAATAATGAACACTAAAGTTTGAGAACTACTTATCTAGGCCAACTCCTTGTCTTTTCACTATAAACACCAATACTTTAACCATGACTAAATCATGTCTTCTGAGTTACTCATTAGTTTATGGAAATAAGAAAGTCATACAATGGTTATAAACATTAAACAGGAGCTCTCAGATTTAACATTTTTTCACTTAAATGGCAATATATCCCCCCATCAATTTATGGTCCTGGTATAGTGTCTTCTGTGGCAGGTTTTTTTGCCCTCTTTCTTCTGCAATACTAGTCAAAGTGCTTGACACTGGGTTAAACTATAACATTTAAAACATGAACATATATAAATATAAAACCACTTTAAAATAGTTTTAAAAACTTCAGTGATCCCTGGCATATTATTTGCTATAAAATTAATTTTAGTCTAAAAGATTTATGACCATAGCATAAACTCTGGCTTCCGGTAGACTAATAAAAGTCAGTATGAAGAGGTGGTAGACATAAAGAGTACAGAGTCAACCAGATCTGCTTCCTGGGTAGCTCAAATGGTAAAGAATCTGCCCGCAATGCAAGAGACCTGAGTTTGATCACTAGGTTGGGAAAACCTCTTGGAGAAGGGCATGGCAACCCACTCCAGTATTCTTGCCTGGAGAATTCCATGGACAGAGGAGCCTGGAGCGCTACAGTCCATGGAGTTGCAAAGACTAGGACACCACCGAGTGACTAACACTTTCACATTCACATTTTCTCCTCCAAAGTAAGTAATATCTGGTGATGTCATTCTATTCCATAATCAGGAGTGGATATCTGCATCTCTGAACACTCAGACCACTTTAAAGAAGAAAAATAATTACAACTAGTCAGACTTCACTTTATTTGTGGAAGTCTTTTAGGGTGTTTCATGAAATGGGTGTACCTGTTGTCATTACATGTCAATCCCACATGCCTGTTCAGCATAAATATTTGCCTTACAAGAGAGAGGCAAGAGGCAAGATCGTGGCTATGTGCATCTGCTGATTTCTCAGTCAAGTCATGTTAGTGAAACTACCAAAGTAACTTCCTTCCTCTCTGATTTCCTTTGAGGAAGAGATTTTTAAAAAGTTAGAGATATATTAAATAGGAGACCCTCCCCCGTCCCCATAGAATCTCATCAATTCAAAAGTTCAGAGGTGAGTACAGAAGTTAAGAATTTGAGATGAGACATTTTGCCTTTTCTTTCTAATTTTCTTGCTTGACATCAATTCATCAGTCATATAGAACCCTTGGCTAGAAAATCATAAACATAATAACCAGTCTATCTAGGAATTTTACTCTTTAAATATATATTTAAGTAAGCAAAATTTAATCACATATTTTGTTACAATATATTCTACATAGGAATTCTTTGTGTTCTGGGTTATTTTGCTGCCTTTCCGGCCTTCTCATTTGGGGTCATTTATCTTTATATTAGATCTCTCTACATTCAGTCCAAGAAATAAACATTTTGCAGGATATATCTATGGCAGAATCAGTTTGTTGCAAGATCAATGGGACAACCTTCTTTCCTATAAACAGAACCAAAATTAACAAGTTCCCTTGGTATCTCTAATTTTCTTGAAGAAATCTCTTGGCTTTCCCATTCTATTGTTTTCCTCTCTTTCTTTGCATTGATTACTGAGGAGGGCTTTCTTATCTCTCCTTTCTATTCTTTGGAACTCTGCATTCAAATGGGTATATCTTTCCTTTTCTCTTTGCCTTTCGCTTCTCTTCTTTTCATAGCTTTGTGAGGCCTCCTCAGACAACCATTTTGCCTTTATGCATTTCTTTTTCTTGGGGATGGTCTTGATCCCCGTCTCCTGTACAATGTCATAAACCTCCATCCATAGTTCTTCAGGCACTCTGTCTATCAGATCTAATCCCTTGAATCTATTTGTCACTTCCACTGTATAGTTGTAAGGGATTTGATTTAGGTCATACCTGAATGGTCCAATGGTTTTCTCTATTTTCTTCAATTTGAATCTGAATTTGGCAATAAGGAGTCCATGATCTGAGCCACAGTCAGCTCCCGGTCTTGTTTTTGCTGACTGTACAGAGCTCTCCATCTTTGGCTCCAAAGAATATAATCAACCTGATTTTGTATTGACCATCTGGTGATGTCCATGAGTAGAGTGTTCTCTTGTGCTATTAGAAGACGGTGTTTGCTATGACCAGTGCATTCTCTTGGCAAAACTGTGTTAGCCTTTGCCCTTCTTCATTCTGTTCTCCAAGGCCAAATTTGCCTGTTATTCCAAGTGTTTCTTGACTTCCTACTTTTGCATTCCAGTCCCCTATCATGAAAAGGACATCTTTCTAGGGTGTTACTTCTAGAAGGTCTTGTAGGTCTTCATAGAACCATTCAGCTTCAGCTTCTTCAGCATTATTGGTTGGGGGGCATAGACTTAGATTATTGTGATATCAAATGGTTTGCCTTGGAAACAAACAGAGATTATTCTGTCATTTTTGAGACTGCATCCAAGTACTTCACTTAGGACTCTTTTGTTGACTATGATGACTCTATTTCTTCTAAGGGAGTCTTGCCCACAGTCGTAATAATGGTCATCTGAATTAAATTCACCCATTCCAGTCCATTTTAGTTTGCTGATTTCTAAAATGTCGATGTTCACTCTTGCCATCTTCTTTTTGACCACTTTCAATTTTCCTTGATTCATGGACCTAACATTGCAGGTTCCAATGCAATATTGCTCTTTACAGCATTAGACTTTACTTCTATCACCAGTCACAACAGAATGGGAAAGACTAGAGATCTCTTCAAGAAAAATTAGAGATACCATGGGAAATTTCATATAAAGACGGACACAATAAAGGATAGAAATGGTATCGACCTAACAGAAGCAGAAGATATTAAGAAGAGGTGGCAAGAATACACAGAAAAACCATACAAAAAAGATCTTCATGACCCAGTTATAATGATGGTGTGATCACTCACCTAGAGGCAGACATCCTGGAATGTGAAGTCAAGTGGGCCTTAGGAAGCATCACTATGAATAAAGCTAGTGGAAGTGATGAAATTCCAGTTGAGCTATTTCAAATCCCGAAGAATGATGCTGTGAAAGTGCTGCACTCAGTATGCCAGCAAATTTGGAAAACTCAGCAGTGGCCACAGGACTGGAAAAATAAAAAATGATGCTGTGATAAAGTGCTGCACTCAATATGCCAGCAAATTTGGAAAACTCAGCAGTGGTCAGAGGACTAGAAAATGTCATTTTTCATTCCAACCCCAAAGAAAGGCAATGCGAAAGAATGTTTAAAATACTGCACAATTGCATTAATCTTGCTGCTGCTGCTGCTAAGTTGCTTCAGTCATGTCCGACTCTGTGCGACCCCATAGACAGTAGCCCACCAGGCTCCGCTGTCCCTGGGATTCTCCAGGCAAGAACACTGGAGTGGGCTGCCATTTCCTTCTCCAATGCATGAAAGTGAAAAGTGAAAGTGAAGTCACTCAGTCGTGTCTGACTCTTCGCGATCCCATGGACTGCAGCCTACCAGGCTCCTCCATCCATGGGATTTTCCAGGCATTCATCTTACACACTAATGAGCAAAGTAATGCTCATTATTCTCCAAGCCAGGCTTCAACACTACGTGAACCGTGAACTTTCATATGTTCAAGCTGGATTTAGAGGAACCAGAGAATAAATTGCCAACATCAATTGGATCATTGAAAAAACAAGAAAAACATCTACTTCTATATATTTTAGATCTAGAAAAACATCTACTTCTGCTTTATTGACTATGCTAAAGCTTTTTACTGTGTGGATCACAACAAACTGTGGAAAATTCTTCAAGAAATGGGAATACCAGACCGTCTTACCTGCCTCCTGAGAAATCTATATGCAGGTCAAGAAACAACAGTTAGAACTGGACATGGAACAACAGACTGGTTCCAAGTCGGGAAAGGAGTACCTCAAGGCTGTGTACTGTCACCCTGCTTATTTAACTTATATGCAGAGTATATCATGAGAAATGCTGGGCTGGAAGAAGCACAAGCTGGAATCAGGATTGCCGGGAGAAATATCAGTAACTTCAGATATGCAGATGACACCACTCTTATGGCAGAAAGCAAAGAAGAACTAAAGAGCCCCTTAATAAAAGTGAAAGAGGAGAGTGAAAAAGTTGGCTTAAAATTCAACATTCAGAAAACTAAGATCATGGCATCTGGTCCCATCACTTCATGGCAAATAGATGGAGAACAGTAGAAGCAGAGACAGACTATATTTTTGGGCTCCAAAATCACTGCAGATGGTGACTGCAGCCATGAAATTAAAAGACGCTTGCCCCTTGGAAGAAAAGCTATGACAAATCTGGACAGTTCATTAAAAANTGTCTGACTCTTCGCGATCCCATGGACTGCAGCCTACCAGGCTCCTCCATCCATGGGATTTTCCAGGCATTCATCTTACACACTAATGAGCAAAGTAATGCTCATTATTCTCCAAGCCAGGCTTCAACACTACGTGAACCGTGAACTTTCATATGTTCAAGCTGGATTTAGAGGAACCAGAGAATAAATTGCCAACATCAATTGGATCATTGAAAAAACAAGAAAAACATCTACTTCTATATATTTTAGATCTAGAAAAACATCTACTTCTGCTTTATTGACTATGCTAAAGCTTTTTACTGTGTGGATCACAACAAACTGTGGAAAATTCTTCAAGAAATGGGAATACCAGACCGTCTTACCTGCCTCCTGAGAAATCTATATGCAGGTCAAGAAACAACAGTTAGAACTGGACATGGAACAACAGACTGGTTCCAAGTCGGGAAAGGAGTACCTCAAGGCTGTGTACTGTCACCCTGCTTATTTAACTTATATGCAGAGTATATCATGAGAAATGCTGGGCTGGAAGAAGCACAAGCTGGAATCAGGATTGCCGGGAGAAATATCAGTAACTTCAGATATGCAGATGACACCACTCTTATGGCAGAAAGCAAAGAAGAACTAAAGAGCCCCTTAATAAAAGTGAAAGAGGAGAGTGAAAAAGTTGGCTTAAAATTCAACATTCAGAAAACTAAGATCATGGCATCTGGTCCCATCACTTCATGGCAAATAGATGGAGAACAGTAGAAGCAGAGACAGACTATATTTTTGGGCTCCAAAATCACTGCAGATGGTGACTGCAGCCATGAAATTAAAAGACGCTTGCCCCTTGGAAGAAAAGCTATGACAAATCTGGACAGTTCATTAAAAAGCAGAGACATTACTTTGCCAACAAAGCTCCATCTAGTCAATGCTAGGGTTTTTCCAATGGTCATGTATGGATGTGAGAGTTGGACTATAAAGAAAGCTGAGCACTGAAGAATTGATGCTTTTGAACTGTGGTGTTGGAGAAGAGTGTTGATATTCCCTTGGACAGCAAGGAGATCCAACCATTCCATCCTAGAGGAAGTCAGTCCTGAATATTCACTGGAAGGACTGATGCTAAAGCTGAAACTCCAATCCTTTGGCCACCTGATGTGAAGAACTGACTCATTGGAAAAGATCCTGATGCTGGGAGGGATTGAAGGCAGGAGGAGAAGGGGACGACAGAGGATGAGATGGCTGGATGGCATCACCAACTTGATGGACATGAGTTTGAGCAAGCTCCGGGAGCTGGTGTTGGACAGGCCTGGCGTGATGTACTCCTTGGGGTTGCAAAGAGTCGGACACAACTGAGTGACTGAATTAACAAGTGGTCTCAGAGGAAGGGAGTCTCCACCCACAGTTCATGAGGATGAATCATAACTGGTCTATGTTAGCCACGGAAATTTCACTTCATTTGGCAGTAAGTGGTCTGGAGTTAGCCCAAGACCCAGTTGTGACTAATGAGGTAAAAGAGAGAGTTTGAACAATGAAGATACTCAGTATTCACAGAAAGAGATAATGAAGCATACTGTCTACTTGACACAATCATAAAATTAAATCTGAAAGGTAAAACAGTTTGTGTGAGGGAACCTAAATTACATAGGGCAGATCCAGGACATTGACTGGTTGAGAGGATTACAGAAGGTTCTCCAGAGACATACTCTTTGTAGCTTTTTAGTTCATAGATCAAACAGCCATCCATTGGTGTGAAGTCTAGAATTAGGTTGAAGATTTTGGAATACTGTGAAGGTGTCCCCTTTGACTCCTAGAGTGAAAATGTTACTCAATTGTGTCTGACTTTTTTGTGACCCCATGGACTGTATCCTGACAGTATTCTCGAGGCAAGAATACTGGTGTGGCTTGCCAACCCCTTCACCCGGGGCTCTTCCCAACTCAGGGATTGCACCTGGGTCTCCTGCATTGCAGGCAGATTCTTTACCATCTGAGCCACTAGGGAAGCCCAAAGTGCTTAGCTTTTCAGGCAAAAGAATTAAAAGGACCAGTCATATTATGTATAGGACTAGAAAGCTGAGTGATCAGGTGACTGAAAAGATCTGTAGCCTTTATTATGAAGGCCTAAAACAATAACCAGGAAATTCAGTCATACAGTCATACTGATGCTGAAGGGTTAATATGGAAGAAGTCTAGAACCTTCAGCTTACAGTCAAAAGAAGCAATCATTTTCCTCCTATGTCTTAGCCAACTCTTTTGCTCCCATCTACCCTGAACGCTCAAGAAGCTGCATATTGGAAGTGAGAGTCAGACTTTCTAGAGTGAACTTTCCAGTTTAGCATCCCAGAGGTTATCATCACTGTGCTGTTCTACCTAATGGGGAGAGTGACGTGGTAGGGAGTGAAATCATAATTACATACCTCACAGGAGCAAGCATTTCATTAGAAGTTGCAGACACCCCTCTGCTTAAATTTCATGAAACAACATACTCTCTCAAACACTGATAAAAACATGGTGTCCCTATTTTACAGAGAAGTCACAACTCTACTTAGCAAATTTAACAAAGATTAGATAAAGTCACTGATTTATGATAAAAAAATATATATAGGTAATGTCTACTTTAGAGAACTTTGGTCTTTTAGAAATATTCAAGAAAATAAGTTAATTTATCTTTTAGTACAGTCAATAATTCATCAAACAATTTTTTTTGGGTGGGTTTGAATCTGGCTATAGCTAACCTCAACATCTGGTTGTGAATGCTGATCACTGGGAAGGCTGTGCCTTTATGGCAACAGGGTGTGTAAGATACCCTGTACTTTTGGCTCAACTTTGCTATGATTTTAAGACTGCTCTAAAGATAAAGTTTACTTAAAAAAAAAACAACAACTCTCATTCACCATGACAACTGAGTAGATTTCAAGTGTGATTTAAAAAAAAAACAAAAAAAACCCAAACCTGTTCTTGAAATTAGAATGGACTGAATCAAATTCTCCTACAAATACGTTACTTACAATATTCTGAGGATTAGTGAATTATCCTATCAAGTCTCTGGAAATAGGAAACTGCCAAAGACCAGGGAAGAAAGCATCTTCTTTTGTTCTTGTTCTGGGCAATACTAGTCCTCTAGCACAGTATGGAAAGGACAGCAAACTCAGCCATAAATATCAAGAGTAGTTCTAGTTCTGGTATCAAGAGTGGTTCTAGTTCTGGCAAACTTACCTGGGGCTCCAGCATGGTGACCTTCAACCATTCTCCAGTTCAAGGCTCTCCCATGAAGAATGCACTGAGTGGATCAGAAGAAAAAAAGCATAAAGAAAACATGATATATTACTTACATAGAGTTCAGCTAAACAAAGCCAACGGACAAACACTACTACCGCCCCCAAAGATTTCTCCTGATTGGCTTTAGTGTTACATCTACTCTTTTTTTTTTTTTTTTTTAATAAACTCCACAAATTTTCTGTACAAAGGCCTCTCAAACTCCCCTACCATACACTTAAACTTTTACTAAGAGGTCAAATCAAATCTTATACTAAATGTTTTATAAAAAATAAATAAGTAAATAAGGCGGGAGGAAACTTTTGGATGTGATGGATATGTTTATGGCACTCATTGTGATGATTTTATGAAAATGCACTTATGTCCAAACTTAAGTTGCAAATATTCAATATGTACAGCTTTTTGCAGGTCAATCACAAATTAAAAAAAAAAAATCTCCAAAGAAAAACAGCTCCTCCCCAAATCTTTTCAAAAGGAACTGATTGAACCACATTTAATTCTGCCTTTCACTACCATTTATATTGTTTGCAAATAGTATCTCATTTTAACCTCATTATCATAATACATATTCCACCACAGAAGTATATTTGAAGATTCAGTCTTTATTGAGAGGACTGAATTCTACTTGACAAACTTCCTACTGTGTTCTTATATGACCACAATTTCATGACTGCAATAAAACAAAGCATAGTCTTATCTTTCTCTCTCACTCTCTCCCCTCTTTCCAAATATTGTTCCTTCCTTTGTCATAATAGATTCTCCTTTTGAAAATTCTCTTTGATCAGTACAATTTATTCAATTATTTTGTGTCAGCCTTATTGAGGTATTATTTACTTGCAATAGTGTACAATTTTAAGTGTACACTGCAGTGAGTTTTGACAAATGTATACAATGGTAAATACCATTACAATCAAGATATGGAATGTTTCCAACATCCCTAAAAGTTCCTTCATGCACTTTTGTGGTCAATCCACTTCCCTCACCCAAACCAGTGACAAGTACTTATCTTTCTTTCACTATACTTTTACCTCTTCTAAAAGTTCGCATGAAGGGGGAATCAAAGCATGTGGTCTTTAAGTATGGGTTTTTTCACTTAGCATAACACTGTCAAGATTCATCCCTGTTGCACTCATCGTATAAGTTTAACATTTTAACAAACTGTCAAACTTCCCCAAGTGGTTGTAATGTTTTGCACTTCCACTAGCAACACTGAGAGTTTCAGTTATCCACTATTATTGCTAAAACTTGATACTGTTAGTCTTTTTAAGGTTAACCATTCAAGTGGGTGTGCATGGCATCTCACTATGAGTCGGAGTCTGTCATCTTGCTATCTGATTTTATTTGTCTTGTTTTTCTTTTTTCCATTTCTCCTCTGTTTCTTCTTTTGAGTTTGTTGATTTATTAACTATTGTTTGTGATATACCTCAACAAACCTCAAATGACTTCCAATCAAGGCCAATGCCTTATAACTCTAGAGACTCGATTCAGTCAATGGGAACTTAGCTTATTTCATGACCCATTATGTTAAAGTGGATCTGAGACTTTAACCACACACGATCAACTTGAAGAAGAGAGGCTGGTGCCTGCACTGAGGAGAGGGTGAGGATCAGCAAGAGAGGCTGGTGCTTGTACTGAGGAGAAGGTGAGGATCAGCAAGAGAGGCTGGTGCCTGCATTGAGAAGAGGGTGAGGATCAGCAGAATGGTGGTGAGGAAAGCACAAATATGACAGCAGAGCTGCTGAGAATTCCGCTGTTTATTTTTAGTGCTGCCACACGGTCTTGAAGAAGATCCCTTTAAGAAATCATTTAGGTAGGAAAAACAAATATCGTTTTCAAGTACATTCTCTGTTGATGTGACAAATTTTATTAAGGGTAGACAAAAAGGAAAGAATCTTTAAATAAAATAAACATAGCTAGATCCAAAGAAAGGTGTCCTGATTTTCGGTAAAATACAGTGTGAACCCAGGGATTAAATTTGTAGCATAACATAACATGAAGACCTATTCCCTATGAGCTGTACCTACAGCCACAACAGGAAAAACACAGAACTTCCATATGAATAAGAGAGTGGTAGCTGGAGACACAGCCTCTCCTTCTGCTAAGAGGAATCAATTTATGATCAGTGAGACATCAATTAAGGGTGACAGTGAACCAACAGCAACAA
This sequence comes from Oreotragus oreotragus, assembly GCA_006410675.1. NCBI lineage: Eukaryota > Metazoa > Chordata > Mammalia > Artiodactyla > Bovidae > Oreotragus > Oreotragus oreotragus. Next base: position 167,125 of record SJYX01008128.1, on the reverse strand, counting down.
AACCCCAAGCAAATGCATGTTTAGACTCATTTTGGTGTAGTTAAAAAGCCTGACATTGAAATCCAGTGGACATGGGTCCCACTCTCAGTCTGTCAGTTACCAATAGTTCAGTTCAGTACACCCACTCAGTCTTGTCCAACTCTTTGGGATCCCCTGGACAGTGGCACACTAGATGTGTATAAGAGACAGTCTTTGATCAGTACAATTTATTCAATTATTTTGTGTCAGCCTTATTGAGGTATTATTTACTTGCAATAGTGTACAATTTTAAGTGTACACTGCAGTGAGTTTTGACAAATGTATACAATGGTAAATACCATTACAATCAAGATATGGAATGTTTCCAACATCCCTAAAAGTTCCTTCATGCACTTTTGTGGTCAATCCACTTCCCTCACCCAAACCAGTGACAAGTACTTATCTTTCTTTCACTATACTTTTACCTCTTCTAAAAGTTCGCATGAAGGGGGAATCAAAGCATGTGGTCTTTAAGTATGGGTTTTTTCACTTAGCATAACACTGTCAAGATTCATCCCTGTTGCACTCATCGTATAAGTTTAACATTTTAACAAACTGTCAAACTTCCCCAAGTGGTTGTAATGTTTTGCACTTCCACTAGCAACACTGAGAGTTTCAGTTATCCACTATTATTGCTAAAACTTGATACTGTTAGTCTTTTTAAGGTTAACCATTCAAGTGGGTGTGCATGGCATCTCACTATGAGTCGGAGTCTGTCATCTTGCTATCTGATTTTATTTGTCTTGTTTTTCTTTTTTCCATTTCTCCTCTGTTTCTTCTTTTGAGTTTGTTGATTTATTAACTATTGTTTGTGATATACCTCAACAAACCTCAAATGACTTCCAATCAAGGCCAATGCCTTATAACTCTAGAGACTCGATTCAGTCAATGGGAACTTAGCTTATTTCATGACCCATTATGTTAAAGTGGATCTGAGACTTTAACCACACACGATCAACTTGAAGAAGAGAGGCTGGTGCCTGCACTGAGGAGAGGGTGAGGATCAGCAAGAGAGGCTGGTGCTTGTACTGAGGAGAAGGTGAGGATCAGCAAGAGAGGCTGGTGCCTGCATTGAGAAGAGGGTGAGGATCAGCAGAATGGTGGTGAGGAAAGCACAAATATGACAGCAGAGCTGCTGAGAATTCCGCTGTTTATTTTTAGTGCTGCCACACGGTCTTGAAGAAGATCCCTTTAAGAAATCATTTAGGTAGGAAAAACAAATATCGTTTTCAAGTACATTCTCTGTTGATGTGACAAATTTTATTAAGGGTAGACAAAAAGGAAAGAATCTTTAAATAAAATGAACATAGCTAGATCCAAAGAATGGTGTCCTGATTTTCGGTAAAATACAGTGTGAACCCAGGGATTAAATTTGTAGCATAACATAACATGAAGACCTATTCCCTATGAGCTGTACCTACAGCCACAACAGGAAAAACACAGAACTTCCATATGAATAAGAGAGTGGTAGCTGGAGACACAGCCTCTCCTTCTGCTAAGAGGAATCAATTTATGATCAGTGAGACATCAATTAAGGGTGACAGTGAAACAAAGAAATGAAAAAACAAAACAAAACAAAAAACACTAACAAACCAAAACAAGAAACAGTGACTATGCAGAACGAGAGCAGGGCATCTTTACTCTCCACCAAGCAGGAGCTAGTTCTTCAGAACTGCTTATAACATATCTATAGCCACCTTTCTAAACAGCTCAACTGAACATATATTTATGAATAAAATCAATTTTTTAGAGATCAATATGAAGACGTTAAATGGCCATATTTATTTTCTTATAGGGTGGGAAATCATGCTATTGTATCTAGTTGTTACAGTGAGTAGATCAAAGCAATTAAGTCATAGGGACTGGAAAATTTCCTGGCAAGGAAAGGACTCACCATGAGCAAGGAATGCACTCAATTAAGTTTTTCTGATTCATTTCCTCCTTCTTCCCTCCCTCTCACCTTCTCTTACTTTCTTCCTTTCTATCACAGTGTACTGGTGCCCAGTAATAGGCAATTAATTGAAAGCAAAGCCAGAATCGGTTAAATTCAGCCAAAATATGGGTATCTCACAAACATTAAAATCAGATAATCTCTGTAAAATGGTCAGTCATTTCTTCTTCTTTTGCTTCTTGTCAGACTCCCCTGGAGATATGTAAGTTATTGATTCCATCTGGTTTATTGCTGTTTGAGTGCTCATTTTTTCAAGGCAGGTGTAAATAAAGCTAAGTGACTTTTCAGAAAAGCTGCACGGTAAGGTTATAAACCTGAAGTGTAATTTCCTCTTCCAGATGCCACCCCGGACAGAGAAGTTTACAAAAGGAAACCTACTACAGTGCCTTTTAGGGTCTACTAAAGTGATCAGCCGAGGGGAAAACTATCAAGCTATAGGTGTAGTCAACTATTCGAATTCAATCTTTCTGAATGGTAAAGTTGAGTGCATTATAATTTTTTTCTGGATTTTTCTCTCTTTCTTTTATGGGGCAAGGCAAGGTGGAGGTAAGAATGACAGCACTGCCTCAGATGAAATGTCTTCCTTTAGTCCGAGATAGGACTGATTGTGAGGTGTTTCCTTCTTACTTACTCTCCTCATTTTCTTCCTCTACCTACTATTTTTGCTTCCATCATCTTCTGACACAAAACTTATTTGCCTAAGCACACCATCTCCAAACTAAATGAAAAAATGATGAAGAGGAAAAAAAAATTTTAACTCTCAAAAGTTTACACCTCTAAATCAGTCCAAAAAAGAGTTATGGGCAAGACTCAAACCCTATATACTTCCAACAGCATGTGGCATCTTCCTGCTCTAATTAGATAATATATCTTGTATGAATTAATGGTTTATTGTGTCTTGAATTAATGTATTATAATTTATAACCTACTAGAAGTTTAAAACAGGACTGAAATACAGAAATAATTATCTCCATTAGTACACTGATGGCCTAGCCATAGTTTCTACATGGTCTGCTGCTGCTGCTGCTGCTGCTGCTGCTAAGTCACTTCAGTCGTGTCCGACTCTGTGCGACCCCATAGACGGCAGCCCACCAGGCTCCCCCATCCCTGGGATTCTCTTGGCAAGAATACTGGAGTGGGTTGCCATTTCCTTCTCCAATGCATGAAAGTGAAAAGTCAAAGTGAAGTCGCTCAGTCGTGTCTGACTCTTCGTGACCCCATGGACTGCAGCCCACCAGGCTCCTCCGTCCATGGGATTTTCCAGGCAAGAGTACTGGAGTGGGGTGCCATTGCCTTCTCCAAGGTCAAGCCACACAAAAACTCATGTTTGTGCTGGATAGTGGTCCAGGCATAATAAATCCTGAGTATAGCTATCAGTGAGCACAAGTTAGATATTGTACTCTGTAAACTAACATAAATTATCAGATAAGCCACGATAACCTGGAGAAAAAAATCAATTCCTTATGTTAAAGCCTCTAAGATTTCCCAGTTAGTTATCAGTATTAACAGCAATTTCCCAGGACATTTATTAAGGAATATTGAGTTCCAGTTCTCACATAGTCTCCACAAGATCAGTCAACAACCATGCTGGCATCCCCTTGGACTATGGAATCATCTTGATTCACTCACTTCTCAGGCAAAAAATATACCAACGTAGCCAAGGTGAGAAACAACAAACGCAGCAGAAACTAACACAACGCTGTAAAGCAATTATACTTCAATAAAAAAATAACAAGTGGAAACCAACAGCAACAAAACCCCAAGCAAATGCATGTTTAGACTCATTTTGGTGTAGTTAAAAAGCCTGACATTGAAATCCAGTGGACATGGGTCCCACTCTCAGTCTGTCAGTTACCAATAGTTCAGTTCAGTACACCCACTCAGTCTTGTCCAACTCTTTGGGATCCCCTGGACAGTGGCACACTGGCCTCCCTGTTGAACACCAACTCCCAGATTTTACTCAAACTCATGTCCATGGAGTCAGTGATGCCATCCAAAAATCTCATCTATTGTCATCCCCTTCTCCTCCTGCCTTCAATCTTTCCCAGCTTCAGGGTTTTTTCAAATGAGTCAGTTCTTTGCATCAGGTGGCCAAAGTATTGCAGCTTCAGCTTTAGCATTAGTCCTTCCAATGAATATTGAGGACTGATTTCCTCTAGGATGGACTGGTTGGATCTTTTTGCTGTCCAAGGGACTCTCAAGAGTCTTCTCCAACACCACAGTTCAAAAGCATCAATTCTTTGGCGCTCAGCTTTCTTCACAGTCCAACTCTCACATCCATACATGACCACTGGAAAAACCATAGCCTTGACTGGACAGACCTTTGTTGGTAAAGTAATGTCTCTGCTTTTGAATATGCTGTTTAGGTTGATCATTGCTTTTCTTCCAAGGAGCAAGCATCTTTTAATTTCATGGCTGCAGTCATCATCTGCAGTGATTTTGGAGCCCAAAAAATAAAGTCTGTCACTGTTTCTACTGTTTCTCCATCTATTTCCCATGAAGTGATGGGACCGGATGCCATGATCTTCATTTTCTGAATGTTGAGCTTTAAGCCAACTTTTTCACTCTCCTCTTTCACTTTCATCAAGAGGCTCTTTAGTTCTTCTCCACTTTCTGTCATAAGGTTGCTGTCATCTGAGTTATCATGTATGACAAACCTAAGCTAGAGTCAGAAAGCAGATAGCACAGGTAACTGACTATTCTGCATTTTTCTGTAATAGGATAGAATAAGAGGACTATACATAGGATCATGAAATGGATGCATGGAAATAATTATAGAAAAGTCTTTTATAAGTCCCTAAAGTACCTTTCAGGCTTTGCAGGTGGCTCAGTGTAAATATTCCGCCTGCCAAGCAGTAGATGTGAGTTTGATCCCAGGGTCAGGAAGATCCCCTGGAGAAGGAAGTGGCAGCACCCTCCAGTATTCTTGTCTGGGAAATCCCATGGACAGGGGAGCCTGGCGGCCTATAGTTCATGGGGTCACAAAAGAGTAGGACATGACTTAGCAACAAGTAAGCAACAACAAAAGCCACAGAAGTATCTTTCAGCCAGTGAGTACTTAGTGAATATGCTGATTTAATAGTTTAATTTATAAGAATATATACAGGTCTTTGGGTTTTTGTTTGTGTATGTGTGGTTGATAAACCAGTGCTCACAGTCTATCTTTGGCAAGCAGTAACACAGTTGGCAAATTGGAGCCCTTTACACCAACTGCTCATGCAAAAGTGTGATAGGAATATGAAAATGAATATATTTATGGAGATAGTTAGATGATAAGCACAATTAATGAATCTGGTATACTACTGATATATAGTCCCTCCTCAAAATACCACCTTTTAGTTATTTTTGTGAGTTACAGCATGACAGAAGAGTATCTGACTGTTACTCTATGATATTGTGTCTTCTGTTTATTTTTTTCTGGTCTATGTCATTATTATCTTGGGAAAGAAAATTACTTCTCTGAGAATGATTTATAAAATGGGAGTGTTAGCACTGAGCCCACAAGTATTTCATGAAAACTGAATTAATGTAAATGTGTGTGTGTGTATGAGAGAGAGACAGAGGAACGTAAATATGGAGACACGGCAGGAGAGTGAGCCTGTACATCCGTCAGTATGCGTGATACACAGAAAGATGGGAAATGTCCATTTCCCCACCACTTCTCCTTAGATCCAGAGTGGATTTACTATGACCGTAGCACATTTTTAGTCTGGCACATATTCACCCTTCAGTAAGTGGTATTCCTTTCTAGTTTTTATCTTGCTACTCAAGGAACTATGAATGTATACCTGTTCAAATGCAATAATGTTATTAATGATATTTCCATTAGTTGCTATGCATTATATTTGCCAGGAAAATCTCTCAAGCATCACATTGTGATTTCAGGCCTGAGCCTGGACTGAGATGCACATAATCCGTTGTTTGAAAAACCTAACTTCCCTTACCCTGACACAGTTGTTTTTGATGTAACTGAATTTTTCAATGCAGCCTATTGAATCTCTATGAATGTGTGCATATGAGGATTTTGATAGAGGAAGAAATAGATGATTTTTGTCCTATGTTTAATCTTGTCTCTATTGAGTGAAGTGAAAGTTGCTCAGTCATGTCCAACTCTGTGACACCATGGACTTAGTCCATGGTATTCTCCAGGCCAAAATACTGGAGTGAGTGGCCTTTCCTTTCTCCAGGGGATTTTCCCAACCCAGGAATGGAACCCAGTTTTCCCGCATTGCAGGTGGATTCTTTTCTCTATTGAAGGGTTCTTATTTTTATACTCATGGGTTTGGGTTGGTTAGTTAGAATCACGTAACCATATAAATTAATACATTTTATATATAAATATGTTTTCTAAACTCTAATAAAATCAGGAATTTAATGTGAAAATCATATCAATATATGAATGTTGGTTTGTTTGGCAACTACCTAAGAAACAGGGATGGAAATTCCAGAAACCTTAAAAAGTTATTTCTAGACATGATTTTTGGTTCTTTTCTTAAACATGTGACTCCTCCCTGTAATCATTGTTAAAGGGATGTTTATCAGAGATATCTGTCTTTAATCCAAGTTTTGATAGTGAACTTCAGTGTTATATAGTATTCTTCTGAAGAACACTTTTGGTGTCTTTGAACATCAGTCAGTTCAGTCACTCAGTCATGTCCAACTCCTTGCGATCCCATGGACTACAGCATGTCAGGTTTTCCTGTCCATTGCCAACTCCTGGAACTTGCTCAAACTCACGTCCATTAGGTTGGTGATATCATTCAAACACCTCATCCTCTGTCATCCCCTTCTCCTCTTGCCTTCAATTTTTCACAGCATCAGGGTCTTTCCAGTGAGTCAGTTCTTCACATCAGGTGGCCAAAGTATTGGAGTTTCAGCTTCAGCATCAGTCCTTCCAATGAATATTCAGGATTGATTTACTTTNCCCAGTGGGGCAACTCACAGGCCTCTCATCACCTTCACACACGAAGCAGTAAGATTCTCTAGCAGTGAGAGCACTCACTGGGCCACTTCCCCGTGCTGGTCATGGGAGCTCCTTGGAGAACAGGAGAGCCCCTATGCTCGTCACTACACCTCTGCTTGGGGTGGGGTCACCTGGGGAGAAATGAGTCATCAAGAAGATAGGACAGGACGGGGACATGGGGAGCCAGCATCCTTCTGCCTCTCCTCAGGCTCTGCAAGCTCTAGGACTCGGGGGTCTTGGAGGCCCTCAGGGGGCATCAAGAGAAACAAGACACACACCCTGCACTGGGTCAGTGTCCACACGAGTGATGCCTCTGTGAGCAGCACACGTAGTAGGTGTGTCTTTCCCTCCCTTCACAAGTAAGAGAATGAAGGCTCAGAGAGATGAACAGCCACTGTGAGCAGGACAGCTGCACGGTGTGGAGGAGGCTCGGTGGAGGCAGGTCTCCATGTGAGAAGCGGGAAGATGTAGACAGGCTGCCCCAGCTCATCTCGCCACATAGCTCTCCATCCAAATACCCAGGTGGACCTGGTTATGCTTCAAGACTTCAGAGCACAAGACGTGTGCTGATGCCTGTGCAGAATTCAAGGCGAGCCCCCCGGCCCACAGGTCAGGGGAGGGGGCCACAAGGGGGCGTGAACCTGGGTCACCTGGCCCTGCTGTCCCTGCCCAAGTGGAAGTTGCCTCTCGCCACCATCCTTCAAGGCTGGGGTCTAATTCTGCTGACAGTGTGCCCTCAACTTAAAAACTCCTAGGGTGGAAAACAAATGGGTTAATAACTATGGCAGGGAAAAATAACCAAGTATCATAAGAGATGCAGGAAGCAGGCTTGGCTGCAGCAAAGGGGTGATCTGTTTAGGACAATGGTTCTTAACCTTGGCTGCTGATGCCTACCCCCTGCCTCCAAGAGACTGAGCCTGAGCGGGGGCTGCCCATGCCCAGGTATCAGCCGTGCACAGAATAAGCCTCCAGGTCACTCCCTGCTCCTCACGGTGGACATGGGCTCGGCACGGCTTACAGTTCTGCTGCACCTCCCACAGAGAACAGCACGGACTCTGAATAAATACTGGTTCGTTTCTGATGATTCCAGATGAACGATCTCATCAAATGCACATCCCTAAAAGGAAGAGCAGCTTCCATAAGCTGAGTCCATTTATACTTCTATCATTAACCATTTAGTGTCAGAGCTGTGTGGCTTCCACCTGCCCCATTTCACCAGGGTCTCCAATTATCTGCATATCTAACCTTGATAGATGTTGGGACTTCATAATGTTGCAGCCTGAGTGTTGCCTAAATAGTAACCATGCCATAATACACACAGGGGAGCCAGTCCTGGCTGGGCCAGAGAATCCAAGAGCTGTTGGTGATCCCAGACACAGACAGATGTCACAGCGACTGACCATACAAGCCCATGCAGGTGGCAGGGCTGCCGTTCATGGGCCTGGTGGTCCTACAGGATGCTTGGGGCCCTGTCCCACTCCCCACAGGAGCGCAGCACCCACCTGCTCCTCCTTCCGAGCCCCGTGTATCAGCTCACATCAAAGTATACTCAGCAATAGTCAGCTTGCCCGCTGCTCTCCTCAAACATCTCAAGAAACATCGCGCCAAAATTCACCCAAAACCTCCTTAAGCATCAGGTCCTCTTATAGTTCTGTCCTCACCTCTCTTAGGGAGACACGCATCTCAGGGAAGGCCCATCTGCAGGGTGAGAGATCAATGCAGAGGGGTGAATCTGCACATTTTTCATGAGATAGCATAAAAGAAAAAAGGATATTCAGCAGGATGGGTGGATGGATGGATAGATTTCACCTTCAAAACAATTAGAAAACCTCTTCCTAGATAATCTTATTTTGAGCTCACTGATAAACGTTTGACCAGAACTGCTCTTTCAGGATCATCCACATTGCTTCATGGGTGGACAATCTCTTGTGGCCTTGAGTGGGAGCTCTTGGGTGCAGTGAGCCCCCCTCTTCCTGCTGCCTCCACCCTAACCCAGTGCCCCTATGCAGTCTGCTGGACCCTCTGCGTGAGCTTGTCCAAACCTCAGCACCTCTCACAGCACTCTATAGAGTTTATACAGAGGACATCTGTCCACACCTGCATGAGGAATGGGAGGAAACACACAGGGAGCCGAGTCCAGGACCCCAGGTTCCCACCCAACCACCTCCAAGAGGCAGCCTCAGCCCCAGGAACTGCTGGGTGCTGCTTCCCTCTTCCTCAAGCTCTGATTCTGATTATTAATGTCTCAAGTCTAATGAACATCTTTTAGGAAGATTTTTTTGTTTTACTCACGTAAACCACCCTCCAAAACTCCTGCTCCTGCAGAGATACATAAACCACTTTTAGTCATCAAAAACCTACTTGGAAGTTGAAAGAGCCCCCTTACTCGCTTTTCTTTAATCAACAGATTAAACCACACACACACTCGGTCTGTGAGAAGAAACTACGACTCACATTTCCTCGAATGAGTCCCTCTCCACCTGTCAAGGGCAGCCGGTCCCCCAACAAGGAGAAGGCAGCTCACTGCATCCGTCAGTCAGCCTCTGAGCCACAGCCGTTTCTCACCATCACCCGCGAGTAACTTCCCTGTGCGTTTGAGATCTTACATCCTGCTGACAGGATGCCACCTTCCGGAGGAACGCTGGGCAGCCTGCCTTCCGGGTTCTATAGTCAAGTTTCTGGAACCAGCTCCTTTGGTTCAGCTCTGAGCATGGGGCCCAGGGCTCAGACCACATACCCATCAGGGCGACACCTGAACCACCCGTCAACCTGCACCGCCCGTCAGGGCGACACCTGCACTCTCCATCAGGGCGACACCCGCACTGCCCGTCGGGGCGACACCCGCACTGCCCGTAGGGCAACACCTGCACTCCTGCGATGTGCCCACCACATGCCCCAAGACTACCTCTGCTTTATCACTGAAAATACTGCCTCTTCAATGTGTTATGGAACACCCATGAGGGTGAAAAGGAGAGTGTGACCCCCCCAGGGCTGTCCTGGGACACCAGTGTGTACAGCCCACCTGCTGACTGAGGACTTGGCACAGTGCTTGGCAAGAGCAACTATTCAGTGAGGACTGAGGACTGAAGCAACCAGCAACAGGAGTATGAGCAAATGCACAGGATCACATCATCCGGTCCCCCCTCAACCCCCATGAAAAAGTGAACAGGCACTAAAATCAAACACAAAACAAAAGAACTGAAGCATCTCCAGGAGGGGGTGGGTTTAGAAGCAGGGGCCACATGACATGTGTTTCAGCAAACTGCAGGGGCAGAAAGCCTCAGGTGTCCAGGGTCCCGCCCCCAGGCCCCAAGGGTGCTCCAGCTCCCAGAGGCAGCCTCCCTGCTGTCATCTCCTGCTGGCACCCCTTCTCACACTCAACTCTCTGGGTGATAAAATGCCCCTCCCTGCAAGGCATGGCCAGGCTTACAGATGAATACACTCACTGCCCAGAGATCCATGGCTTATTCATGCGGAGAACACAGAACTGTGCTATCATCAAGTGTCCAGGAGACAGAGGACAATGCCTGTCCACTGTGCAGTGGGCAGACTTGAGCAAAAAGAGTTGACACAGACCTGTCACGTGGTTAATATGTAACTATTGCACAAGACCAGCCTCTGAGATGTCAGAGCCTAAAGAAATGAACCATCTTTACTGCATGCACCACAACGGCCCTGAAACACCTACAGGGGTGAAAATACAGGTGAGTGGGAGAGGCTCGAAAGATAAAGGGTGTGCCGACAGGGGGCAGGGCCTGGACCTTGGAGCCTGGCCTCTGTCACTTACTAGCTGTGTCACAAACAAGCCTGTGCCTGCAGCCCAATGTGTAAAAGGGGGGTGATCACCCTCATGAGCCCACAGGTCGCTAACACCAAAGCAGATATCAGTGTCCTGAGGAGCCAGGCTGCAAAGATACCCACAGGAGTCCTTGCTTTTGTATGCTCCTTTCTGTGTACCTGCCACCCTTCATCCACACCAACCACCATGTGGAGGAGGTGGGTCAGAGAGAACACGTCCCCTGAACACAGGCAAGAGCCACAGAGGTCATCGAATCCAAGACCCAGCAACTGCAAGGCCAAAAACTCCACCTAACACTCAAGAGGAAAAGTGTTATCAATGAAACCATGAAACACCATCCATTACAAGATGCAACCTCATTTCAGAGATGTTAAAATGTGAGGGGAAAATGTGCATTTTAGAATCAATGAGACATAGTGTGAGAAGAGCCCTGGGGCCCTGGAGCTCAGGGTCTGGTCACAGTGTGAGCCCACAGAGCAGTGGTGTCCAGTGGGGGCGGCTCTTCAGTAACCCTTGGGACCTTGTTTGAATTCCAGGCTCCTTGTTCTGATTCAGTAGATCTAGGCAGGGAACACGACACACTCTGGAAGGGGCAGATGGTAGAGGATTCCTGCCACTCACCAGTCAGCCCTTGCATGCCCTGCCCACTGCCATGCCTTGGGCTGAGAAAGCGTAAAGATGTGTGTGTCAGTCACAGCACGGAGACTGGTGAGGCCAACAGACAGGATCTGCCCTCCCCGAGGTGCCCCTGCCCCCGGCCTCTGGCATCAAGACAGCCCTGCGGGGAGGAAAGGCCCAGGAGCACAGAGGTGTGGGCCTGACCCACAACTGTTTGTGATTCTCCCACACCTCGCTCCTGGTACGCCTCCCGCACACTCTCCCCGACTCTGACTCATTTGGAGTGTGCGGCCTCAGACTTCCAATTAGAAAGGGGGCTGGAGGCGTCCTGGGCGGCATTTCCCCAAGTCAGCTGTGACTCAGCCTGGCAAAGCCCCAAGGGCCTTTACAGCGGCCTCCTTCTGCCCTTTGATTGGCTTAGTAAGCAGCAAGAACCAGTCATCACAGGCGATCACTGCTCACTGCACATTAGCCAGCGCCTCCTGGGACTCAGAGGAAGAACAGGCACACGGCTCCTTCCTCCCAGCGTAGGGACACAGGTGGAGCTCTGTGGCTGGTGAATTACACATTCCAGGATTTCTAAAGCCTATTAAGAAAGGACAGCCTACATGAGGATATAGCTCCAGCCACCTGTCTCCCTCCTTCCGCCCCCACTCAGCGTTTCACATCTACTTTATGACTCAAGGCATCCAACGAGGCAGGGGTTTTAAAGCTTCCCATTTCTGATGCTAGAGAGCTGGGGGCGGAATGCCAGACAAGCAGGTCACAGTGACAGCCCCCGCTCTCTGAAGCCCACCAGCTGCTTCTGATGACTGATTTTACCATGATAGGAAAGGATTCCCTGGCCATCTATGCCCAAATCGCTGGAAGAGAGGATTTCAGCCTTTTTAGATAGTGGTTCTACTAAGTTTTAGAGAAGGGAGTGGGGGAGACCCTGGGAGAGAGAGCCCCCCTCCCCCACTGACTCCGGCAGCACCTCCCAGGCCCAGAGCCACCGGCCCAAGCAGGTCCAACATCCTACATCTTGAAAGAACTTAAGGAGCTTATAAGAATACCTGGGAGTCAGAGGGACAGGCTGCTGGTGGGACAGGGCACATGTCCAGCATGGTGACTGCACAGCAAGCACTGAGTGAAGCAATTCGTTAACGACACCAAATCCGTGACATCGGAGAGAAAAGCACCTCCGCCCTGAGCAGGGAATTCTGCTGGAGGAAGAAATCATCACTGCGGGATATCAGGTGAAAACAGCTCTCTCCAAGTAAACGACTAGGGGAAGGGAGGGAATAAATAACTAGCCATTACCTAATAAGGGGTTTGTCTACATCGGCTGACTCATTCCAGAACTGAGGCCAAAATCAGGGTTAACTGAGCGAGCCGACATGATAATTATGCCTTTTTTTTCTTTTCATTTTTGGTGTTTTTAAAGCCACAACTCCTTTCCTTCGAGCCACACACAGGATCCTGCAGGACGCACTTTCCTGGAGGCAGAAACGCATCCTTGAACAGTCTGGCTGATGCAGGCAGCCTGCAGCCCACCGACACCTGCCCTAAACCAAACAGGAGCGCTGACGAGCACTTCTTCCCAACCCTGAGGCTGAGGGTGGAAACGTGTCCATGGCCATGGATGCTTGTCTTGATGAAAAGACAGCAGCTGCAGGAAAGCATCTCCACCCTCACCTCTGCATCAATCTTTGCTGAATAAATAGTCACTTTGCACAAAAGCAGTGGTCATTCATGGATGCAAAGTGAACCACAGGAAAGAGAGTAAAAGCCACACTAAAAGTCTGCAGCACAAACTGAGATTCCAGGAATGTCGTTAAAATCTATTAAAGGGATTTTGGCCTCTGTGAAATCTAAGGAAAGAATATTAAAGGGCCACAACTCTCTCTCTACCTCTGTAAATAGCTCTTTCTAGCAACTGTTTTTCTGGATAGCATCACCTAGGAGGAAGTTGAGGCTGTTATAAATTCTGGCAAGCAAATGACTAGGATTTTAAGAATCCCTAACGTCAAGACTTCCCTGGTGGTCCAGTAGTTGAGAATCCACCTGCCAATGCAGGGGACATGGATTTGGTCCCTGCTCAGGAAAGAGTCCACATGCTGCAGGGCAATTAAACCCAAATACCATAACAACTGAAGACCCTTGGGCTTGTGCCCTGCAACAAGAGAGGCCACTGCAGTAAGTCCACACACAGCAGCTAGAGAAAGCCCTTGTGCAGCAACGAAGACCCAGTGCAGGCAAAAATTAACTAATTTTTAAAAATTATATTTAAAATGTGCTTTAAAAAATAAGAATCCCTAATATAAAGTGCTGTGTTCTAAACATTATCTCAGAAAGACCAACATACACAGCTCTCAGCCCTAGTAAGATGTATCAAAGCAAAATGTCACTTCTCCCAGCTCCAGAGGGAGTCCTTGATGACACCTTGTCCACACTCCTCCTGTGGCCACCCGTCCTCGGGCCGCCACAGTCACAGTATCCGGAAGGTTTCCAACCTCTCCACGACCCAAGATCCTCTTTGTAGTTTTCCCTATGGACTCTTTCCATGAACACCTAGGAAAAAACCAGAGGTGACTTAGTTTGCTCTCTCGATGGGGGAAAAAAGCCACAAGGTGCCCTGAGTCATCACACTTAGTGAATGTCATTCCAACCAGACGCAGAGGCAGTTGTCACAAAGCCCATACAGCCTTATGTCAGATCAATAAAAAACCTCCACCTGGCTTTGGCAAATACTAACACTTCAAAGACCCCAACAGGGAACCCCTGAGGCATAAACTTTCCCCACAGAACCACATCTGCTGCAAACTCTTAACCGGGGTTTCTAAAACAGAAAATGATCCATTTGGGCTTATAATTTCTGAGAGACACAACTTCACTTTAAGACCAAAACTGCAGCATGTACTATTAAGCTGTAGTCACTGTCTCAAGCAGGAGCTCCTCTCCTGCATTTATAGCATGGAAAATCTGATCTCCAGCCAAGGGTTGGGGTGCCCAGTGTGCCAAGGACCCGTTGGGTTCCAGAAACTCAACACAAAACACAACATAACTGTCCCCAAGGGGTTTCAGCTCATCACCCCTTTCCTTACTTTAAAAACAAAGAGGTGAGCTTATTTTTTCAGGAGAAAGAGATCCTTCTAAGAGAATAAAGAACTGTGAGCTCTGTAAGCCCTTAAAGTGTTCAGTTCAGTTCATTTGCTCAGTCGTGTCCGACTCTTTGTGACCCCATGAATCGCAGCACGCCAGGCCTCCCTGTCCATCACCAACTCCCGGAGTTCACTCAGACTCACGTCCATCGAGCCAGTGATGCCATCCAGCCATCTCATCCTCGGTCGTCCCCTTCTCCTCCTTGCCCCCAATTCCTCTCAGCATCAGAGTCTTTTCCAATGAGTCAACTCTTCACATGAGGTGGGCAAAGTACTGGAGTTTCAGCTTCAGCATCAGTTCTTCCAATGAACACCCAGGACTGATNAGTCGTGTCCGACTCTGCGACCCCGTGGACTGTAGCCCACCAGGCTCCTCAGTCCATGGGATTCTCCAGGCAAGAATACTAGAGTGGGTTGCCATTTCATTCTCCAGGGGATTTTCTCAACTCAGGGATTGAACCCAGGCCTCCTGCCTTGCATGCAGATGCTTTAACCTCTGAGCCACCAATACTTTGGCTTCAGCCTCAGCATAAGTCCTTCCAATGAATACCCAGGACTGGTCTCCTTTAGGATGGACTGGTTGGATCTCCTTGCAGTCCAAGGGACTCGCAAGTCTTCTCCAGCATCACAGTTCAAAAGCATCAATTCTTCAGTGTTCAGCTTTCTTCACAGTCCAACTCTCACATCCATACATGACCACTGGAAAAACCATAGCCTTGACTAGATGGACCATTGTTGGCAAAGTAATATCTCTGCTTTTGAATATGCTATCTAGGTTGGTCATAACTTTCCTTCCAAAGAGTAAGCGTCTTTTAATTTCATGGCTCTAATCACCATCTGCAGTGATTTTGGAGCCCCCAAAATGAAGTCTGACACTGTTTCCACTATTTCTCCATCTATTTCCCATGAACTGATGGGATCAGATGCCATGATCTTAGTTTCCTGAATGTTGAACATTAAGCCAAATTTTTCACTCTCCTCTTTCACTTTCACAAGAGATTTTTTAGTTCTTCTTCACTTTCTGCCATAAGGGTGGTATCATCTGCATATCTGAGGTTATTGATAATTCTCCCAGCAATCTTGATTCCAGCTTGTGCTTCTTCCTGCCCAGCATTTCTCAGGATGTACTCTGCATAGAAGTTAAATAGCAGGGTCCGCCGGCTCCAACAGACCGTGCAGAAGTGCACTGGCTGTGACCCACAGTGCAGAGGTGCGGCTGAGAGGAGCTACCCCACACCCAAGGTCAGGGGCGGCGGCAGAGAGGAGCTACCCCACACCCAAGGTCAGGGGCGGCAGCAGAGAGGAGCTACCCCATGTCCAAGGAGCAGTGGCTGTGCGGGCACAGGAGGGCGGAGAGGAGCTATTCCATGTTCAAGGTCAGGAGGGGCAACTTTGTCCAAGGTGAGAAGCAGTGGCTGCGCTTTGCTGGAGCAGCTGTAAAGATACCCCACGTCCAAGGTAAGAGAAACCCAAGTGAGACGGTAGGTGTTGCACGAGGGCATCAGAGGGCAGACACACTGAAACCATACTCACAGAAAACTAGCCAATCTGATCACACTAGGACCACAGCCTTGTCTAACTCAATGAAACTAAGCCATACCATGTGGGGCCACCGAAAATGGACAGGTCATGGTGGAGAGGTCTGACAGAGTGTGGTCCGCTGGAGAAGGGAGTGGCAAACCACTTCAGTATTCTTGCCTTGAGAACCCCATGAACAGTATGAAAAGGCAAAATGATAGGATACTGAATGAGAACTCCCCAGGTCAGTAGGTGCCTAATATGCTACTGGAGATCAGTGGAGAAATAACTCCAGAAAGAATGAAGGGATGGAGCCAAAGCAAAAACAATACCCAGTTGTGCATTTGACTGGTGATAGAAGCAAGGTCCGATGCTATAAAGAGCAATATTGCATAGGAACCTGGAATGTCAGGTCCATGAATGAAGGCAAATTGGAAGTGGTCAAACAGGAGAGGGCAAGAGTGAACATCAACATTCTAGGAATCAGCGAACTAAAATGGACTAGAATGGGTGAATTTAACTCAGATGACCATTATAGCTACTACTGCGGCAGGAATCCCTCAGAAGAAATGGAGTGGCCATCATGGTCAACAAAAGAGTCTGAAATGCAGTACTTGGATGCAGTCTCAAAAATGACAAAATGATCTCTGTTCGTTTCCAAGGCAAACCACTCAATACCATGGTGATCCAAGCCTATGCCCCAACCAGTAACATTGAAGAAGCTGAAGTTGAATGGTTCTGTGAAGACCTAACAAGACCTTTTAGAACTAACACCCAAAAAAGATGTCCTTTTCATTATAAAGGACTGGAATGCAAAAGTAGAAAGTGGAGAAATACCTGGAGTAACAGGCAAATTTGGCTTTGGAAAACGGAATGGACTGGTCACAGCAAACAGCCTCTTCCAACAACACAAGAGAAGAGTCTACACACGGACATCACCAGATGGGCCATGCTCAGTAAATCTTAAATCTAATATTCTTTCGACGAGTGGGGCTGTGTTCCCTCCCTGTTATTTACCTGTGGCCAAACTATAGTGGAGATAATGAAGATAATGGCGACCTCCTTCAAAAGGTCCCATGCACTTGCTCAGTGCCCCCGACCCTGCACCACGCCACCACTGACCCACGCCTCCGTCGGAAACTCCTGGACACTCAAAGGCAAGTCTGGGTCAGTCTCCTGTGGGGTCACTGCTCCTTTCTCCTGGGTCCTGGTGCACATAAAGTTCTGTTGTGTCCTCCAAGGGTCTATTTCCCCAGTCCTGTGTTAAGTTCTGGCAGCTCTATGCTGGGGTCAATGGTGACCTCCTCCAAGAGGGCTTATGCCAAACTCAAGTCTGCTGCACCCAGAGCCCCTTTCCCTGTGGTAGTCCACTGCTGACGGGCACCTCTGCAGGATATATTCAAACACAGTTCTGCTTCAGTCTCTGTGGTCCTGCTGGGCACAAGGTTTGCTTGAGCCCTTTAAGTGTCTCTGGCAGGTATGGGGTTTGATTCTAAACGTGATTTTGCCCCTCGTACCGCGTTGCTGGGACTTCTCCTTTGCCCTTGGATGTGGGGTATCTCCTCAAAGTCCCTCCAGCACCATGCAGGCACCTCTCCAGTGCCTATCATCCTGCTGGGGCTTCTCTGCCCTGTCAGTTACCACCAATGAGGTCCTAATAAGTCCACTAACTCTCACGGGTCTCATCTGAAAAATAAAATTGTTGTATGGGACTGCTCTGAGGGTGAAATAAGATGATGTAGGCCTAACACCTATACAGTAGACCGTCAACTAGCGATAGCTCTCTCCTTTCATTCTGTTTATATTTCCAACTTCTAGCTTAAAAAGGATTCTTGGTCTTTAAGGTTACGTGAAATCTTTCCCTCTCTTCTTCAAAAGCATTTGGCAGATAGGAGGTGCTGAATAAATGTTAACTCCCTATCAGATCTTTACATGCCTCACCAGGATACAGGCCTCCACTGAAGCATAACCCCTTTCACATATTACCTGACTTCATCCTTTCACATATTACCTGACTTCATCCACACAGCAGCTGTGAAGCAGACCAGTTCTCACGTCCTCATTCCTTACTCCAGAAGCAGTGAGTCAGGCTGAAATAAACAGAGGAGCGCATAAGTGTCTGTAAATGTGGCTTAAACAACACCCATTTCTGGGGTAGATGAACATCAAAGCATTAATGCAGATATACACATTAGAGAGAACAAAATTTTAGAATTTGTGCACTCTTATTATTTTTTTTTTGTTGTTAAAACTCTTGTTCTGACCACAACTAGAGTCATCATTTTTGTGTGTAAAGACAGGGTTTGAGGTTTACAAAACAATGTTCTTTTAATTTTTCAAGGACAAACTTGAATGCATTTGTATATTACACTTTTTAGCAATAACAGCCAAGATTAGCAGAAAAGAATAAAAATTTGCCTCTTTTATTCAAAACATTTCTATGCTGTGTAACTTTATAATAAGTATTGTCAGCCTCACATACTTTGTTTTATTTGGGTTATTCATCAAAGGATACGTGAATAAGAGTCTATTTTAAGACACACTGTCTGAAATAACATTTTTAAAAGGGATAATAGTTTTGGATCCAGTGTATTTTTCATTTGTTATAAATCCACTTCTCTATGACTCCCCACCCATTATATGAGTAATAGTCACTATTTCAGGGAGTTGTTAGAGACTTCCTAGAACAAGTAAGTCATTATTCAACTTCGAGCTTCAAAATTAATTTATTCCTGAGTTGACAGTCAGATGATAGTCTTGAGAACCAAGCTTTTCTGGGAGGAATATGTTTTCTAAATTGCAAAATCTTTTTACATTGCAAAAGCAAAATGAGGGTGTCCGAGGTTTGTTTTTTGTTTTTGTTTTTTTCTCGGTCTTAGTATACAGAGAAGAAAGGATATCAGGGAAGTCTTGGATATAAAGGATGAAGAAGCCTTTCTAGTGTACAGAGGACTTTGAGAGCTCTGGAGGAGATGAAATTAGGGTAACTCTCCCTGAGTCCCTGAGATGGAGCCAGATGCTCCTGGACCAAAGATGGAGGGAGAGGTAATGAGATAGCTGGAAGTGAAAAGTCGTGAGAACATACTGCTTTCCCATTTCAGGCTATAGCCAAAAAAAAAAAAAAAAAAAGCCTCAGAGTAGTCCTGTAGCCCTTGGATTGGCCACAGTAGAGAAGACACTCTGTATGACATGTTCTGGCACTCACCCCTCTGTTGCCTTGAGGATGGGGTGGGGGTTGGAGGGAAAATGGGGAATCTGGCAGGTAGCTAACAACTAAGACACAATTTGCCTTCCAGAGGTTTTGTGAGAAAATAAATGGGGTAGAAAGTGGCTGGAGAGCAGGTGGAAAATGCACTGACTCTCAGGGGTTTAGCCATTCAGACACACACCTAGTCTGAAGTCAGTGAGGCCTATCTGAGGTCTAGACATGTATCCTCCCATCATCACAGTGTTACCCAAACTCCTTGTGTCAAGAAACCTCACAGAAAGAAAAGGAAAGGTGTCCTGAAAGACTAAGCACCTGCCCCCCAATAAAATGTATTTTAAAATGAAAAAGAATGAGCCATCTTGAATGGGCTGTTTTGTGGTGAAGGTGGTTTAGTGTTTGCTACTGAATGGAGGCTGAGTGCTGAAGAACTGATGTTTTTGACCTGTGGTGCTGGAGAAGAGTCTTGAGAGTCCCATGGACTGCAAGGAGATCCAACCAGTCCATCCTAAAGGAAATCAACCCTGAATATTCATTAGGACTGATGCTGAAGCTGAAGCTCTAATACTTTGGCCACCTCATACGAAGAGCTGACTCACTGGAAAAGACCCTGATGCTGAGAAAGGTTGAGGNATGGACTGCAAGGAGATCCAACCAGTCCATCCTAAAGGAAATCAACCCTGAATATTCATTAGGACTGATGCTGAAGCTGAAGCTCTAATACTTTGGCCACCTCATACGAAGAGCTGACTCACTGGAAAAGACCCTGATGCTGAGAAAGGTTGAGGGCAGGAGGAGAAGGGGGACAACAGAGGACAAGATGATTGCATAGCATCACCAACTTAATGGACACGAATCTGAGCAAACTGAGAGACAGTGACGGATAAGGAAGCCTGGCATGCTGCAGTCCATGGGGTTGCAGAGAGCTGGACATGACTTAAGGCTAAACAACAACAGCTGAATGGGAATGGGAGCTACTGAGCAAGGTGAGATAGTCATATAAGTAATTAACACGCCTGCATATCTGAGTTGCATCTTTTGCTACTCTTTAGAGAACCAGTCAAGAAGTTCTGGTTTTCCCAAAGTTCAGGGCTTGCACTGAATGAATAAGAAATCAGAAACCATTTTACAAGATTATATACTGTGTCAGAATTTCAAAAAGTCTTAAATTAACTGTATAAAATGCTACTGAATACTGTTCTATGCATTCATTGTTTTCCTTGATCAATATTTATTCTTTAGTGACAATCAAACATCTCCAGATGGAAAGCAATAGATCCTCTACAATATCCTGAAATATTCTGCACTATCCTGAAAGCCAAAGAGGACATAACTCAGAGAGGCATTCAAATTGGTACTTCTAAATATTAAGGGCACCAGAAGGGTCTGGAGACTTCCTGATGCACCAGGCTAACCTGTCCGTGGCTGGAACTGAAGTCTGGGGCTGACACTGGAGTAGGGTGTTACTCAGAGTTCAGGGCATCACTTCTTTATAAATCATTTAGGAGGAATGTCAGCGTTTCAACAACCAGCAAGACCATGTATACTGTATCTAATCTGCCTTGGGTGCAACAGGAGAGAGGAGTGGTCACAGCAGCAGTAACAACATTCCTCCTCCCCTTAGCAGATAAAACAAAGTGTAGACAATTTGCAGGGCTGAAGCTCCTCATTTCTGGGCCCCAGCATCCTGTTTTCTTACTCCCGCCTCTGAGAGAAGAGGACCTGGAGGGGTTCCTGGCTTGGCAGGATTATCACGGGCTGACCTTGGAGTTACTCTCTGAGGGATGTGTTGATCTTTGCCTGCAAGTGCTCTGTAAGTAACAGCAGCCAATGCTGACGAGAATGAATGATGCATTCATGGTAAATGTGTCTACATGTATGTGTGTTGTGACTCTTGAGTTTTGGGGCTTCACTTAGCAGAGGGGTCCAAAAGAGCCTAAAGGCATGAATTTGAAGAGGCCCTAAATATGATCAGTCTAACATCCAGATTCCAAAATTAGCAAGCTAGGTGGGGGTTAATTTATATTCTAGAGTATGAGAGCTCCAGCAAGAGAGTCCTTAAATGGCAAACTGGGCAGAACCAAAACATTTATCTGTTTCACACCCAACACTATTAATCTAAAATGAAGGTTTGTTTTAAATTCAAGACCTTGACCAAATGTACTGAGCATTCTTAAAGGTAACCCAATAAAACTGGTAACTTAAATTGAGTTCCCCCACAAACAGACCTTGGAGATAATAACCTGAGTACCATGGTTGATTAGGGAGCCGATTCCTGCAGCACCACTGGGGATGGTAAAGGAAGACAGGGAATGAAAGGAAATTAATACAAAGTAAGATACTATGTAGGTAAGCAGTGTGGGCGACTGAGGTTCAGTCCCACTGGGAATCTCTCAGTGATGAGATCATTCCTCAGTAAGGTCACCTGAAGGACGAGGAAACTGGTATCTTCAGTTGCCTTCATTGGCTGAGTCTGTCTTGGGGGTATCAACTCCTCAACATCTGACCTGCCCCAAGAAGGGGTTAGGCATGCCATGGAAAGTTCTCCAAAGGAAAGTAAAAAATACATCCAGGTCTCTACAAATGACCCAATTTTGTTTCTTTTAATGGCTGAGTAATATTCCATTGTGTATATACACTATATCTTCCTTATCCATTCATTTGTCGACAGACATTTAGGTTGCTTCCATGTCCTGGCTATTTTAAAGTGCTGCAATGAACACTGGGGCGCATCCGTCTTTTTCAATTCTGTTTTTTTCAGGGTATCCCAGTAGTAGAATTGCTGATATAACACTGCTGCTGCTGCTGCTAAGTCACTTCAGTCGTGTCCAACTCTGTGAGACCCCACAGACTGCAGGCCACCAGGATCCTCCGTCCCTGGGATTCTCCAGGCAAGAATACTGGAGTGGGATATACACACTTCAGTCGTGTCCGACTCTGTTAGACCCCACAGACTGCAGGCCACCAGGATCCTCCGTCCCTGGGATTCTCCAGGCAAGAATACTGGAGCGGGATATACACACTATCATGTGTAAAACAGACAGCTGGTGAGAACTTGCTGTATAGCACAGGGAGCTCAGCTCAGTGTTCTGTGGTGACCTAGATGGGAGGATGAGGGGAGGGTGGGAAGGAGGTCGAAGAAGGAGGAAATATATGTATACATAAGAGCTAATTCTTCAAGAGATGGGAGTGGACAATTCTTCAAGAGATGGGAATACCAGACTACCTGACCTGCCTCTTGAGAAACCTATATGCAGGAAGCAACAGTTAGAACTGGACATGGAACAACAGACTGTTTCCCAATAGGGAAAGGAGTACATCAAGGCTGTATATGGTCACCATTCTTATTTAACTTACATGCAGAGTACATCATGAGAAACGCTGGACTGGAAGAAACACAAGCTGGAATCAAGACTGCTGGGAGAAATATCAATAACCTCAGATATGCAGATGACACCACCCTTATGGCAGAAAGTGAAGAACTAAAGAGCCTCTTGATGAAAGTGAAAGAGGAGAGTGAAAAAGTTGGTTTAAGGCTCAACATTCAGAAAACGAAGATCATGGCATCCAGTCCCATCACTTCATGGCAAATAGATGGGGAAAGAGTAGAAACAGTGTCAGACTTTATTTTTTTGGGCTCCAAAATCACTGCAGATGGTGACTGCAGCCATGAAATAAAAAGACACTTACTCCTTGGAAGAAAAGTTATGACAACCTAGACAGCATGTTAAAAAGCAGAGACATTACTTTGCCAACAAAGGTCCGTCTAGTCAAGGCTATGGTTTTTCCAGTGGTCATGTACGGATGTGAGAGTTGGACTATAAAGAAGGCTGAGTACCGAAGAATTGATGCTTTTGAACTGTGGTGTTGCAGAAGACTCTTGAGAGTCCCTTGGACTGCAAGGAGATCCAGCCAATCGATCCTAAAGGAAATCAGTCCTGAATGTTCATTGGAAGGACTAGTGTTGAAGCTGAAACTACAAAACTTTGGCCACCTAGTGTGAAGAACTCACTCATTTGAAAAGACCCTGATGCTGGGAAAGATTGAAGGCAGGAGGAGAAGGGGACAACAGAGGATGAGATGGTTGCATGGCATCACCGACACAATGGACATGAGTTTGAGTCAACTCCGGTAGTTGGTGTTGGACAGGGAGGCCTGGCCTGCTGCAGTCCATGGGGTTGCACAGAGTCGGACACGACTGAGTGACTGAACTGAATAGCTAATTCACTTCACTGTATAGCAGAAGCTAACAATATTGTAAAGCAACTAAACCCAATTAAAAAAACACATGCAGTAGAAGCCATCAGTGTCTGTACGGAATGGAGAGTTAACAACGTGAATATGGCATCTGGGCAACTCAGAATCGGAAAACAGTAAACCAGGCATTTCTGGAAGCAACAAAAAAGCGTTACTAAATGAACACTAGAAGGCAGTAGCGTTCTGATCGAGCCAACACAAATGGAAAATATCAGAATTTGTTTAGCTTGTAGATTTAAGCTATCGTTTTGTCTAACTATTCTTTGACATTCATTTCATTCAACTGAGTAGATCTATTAGGAAGACTGCAAAAGACAAAAATGGTTTGAAAAAAGTTGACTGCTAGAATCCAAAGTCAACCATGAAAGCTAAATCCTTCTCTGTATAATTCTAATGAGATGACGTTTAAGGTAGACCAGTTATCTTTAAAAAATAAAAAGAAAGCAAATTTTTAAAATCTTTGGTTTCTTAGGTGCTTGAGATTATAGTGCTGGGGAACTGTGGGCTGCATATCTTCAGAAGTGAAACTCAAATTATGTTTATTCATATTTAAGAAATATACTTCTTCTCTCAAATCATTTAAAAATACAATTATGGTTGACCATCATTTAAAAGGGCTATTTAAACTTCACAGTGGGGCTATTTGGGATAAGGAATTCTTAGAAGTGTATGAGAGGAAAATGGTTTGTGTCTCTGTGGGTATTTCTTCCTCTTCCTCTCTTTTTCTTTCAACCCAAAGAAACATTAGTTTCCGCATTGACCTCTAGTCACAAACATTATCTCTGGTGTCAGAATAGCTGTGCTTAGTTTATTTCAAAGCTAGAATAAATGTAAGGTATAGAAAGCTATGGTTTTTCCAGTAGTCATGTATGGATGTGAGAGTTGGACTATAAAGAAAGCTGAGTGCCGAAGAATTGATGCTTTTGAACTGTGTTGTTGGAGAAGACTCTTGAGAGTCCCTTGGACTGCTATGAGNTATAGAAAGCTATGGTTTTTCCAGTAGTCATGTATGGATGTGAGAGTTGGACTATAAAGAAAGCTGAGTGCCAAAGAATTGATGCTTTTGAACTGTGGTGTTGGAGAAGACTCTTGAGAGTCCCTTGGACTGCAAGGAGATCCAACCAATCGATCCTAGAGGGAATCAGTCCTGAATATTCATTGGAAGGACTGATGCAGAAGCTGAAACTCCAATACTTTGGCCACCTGATGCAAACAACTGACTCACTGGAAAAACCTTGATGCTGGAAAGACTGAAGGCAGGAGAGAAGGGGATGACAGAGGATGATATGATTGGATGGCATCAGCGAATCAATGGACATGAGTTTGAGCAAGCTCCAGGAGTTGGTGGTGGACAGGGAAGCCTGGAATGCTGCAGTCCACAGGGTCACAAAGAATCGGACACAACTGAGTGATGGAACTGGTCTGAGAATTTACAAAAGGAAATATTTGAGAAGGTGCCAGTGCCAGTGGAAAGAAGGATAAGAGACAAAATTTGAAGAGATATTCAAGGATCACGCCCACATGCTCTTCCCAGGAGACTGCACCAGCTATCTGGGAAACAGTAACAATCAAAGCAGAGAGGCTAATGAACCCCTCAGAAACCAGACAAATTCTAGACAGTCCTAAAATTACATGAGCAGTTCACTGTATGCAAAAGTAGCCTGTACTTATTACAAGGGGATGATTTACAGAAAAGTTTGGATTAATCAAGTGCCTTGATAACATACATTGGAGCTGATATGGGCTTATAACAGTTGGTCTAAAAATGTTAGCTAGTAAACATTTATAAACATTATATACTGCTTAGTGCAGATACTTTAAAATATTTGAGCATTTTTATGAATCCACATTATTTAGAAAAATAATCTTATAAAATAAAACAGTAAATACATCTCTAATACTGCCTAGAATATTGTTATATCTATCCAACACATAAGCAGCATACTAAACAATTAGTGAAGCCTACGGAAATTACCATGCAGGTCAATGGAATGTGTGAAGAAAAAGACGTGAAAGCCAGAAATATGTTCTTATTGAGAGAAGAACATAGTTGAACATTATGGTATGGATAAGGTGTGGATGGATATACTTTATGGTATGCATAAAGCATAACTGTGACCCCTGCTACTGCTGTTAAGTTACAGCAACAAGGGGACTTCTCTGATGGTCCAATGGTTAAGAATATGCCTTGCAATGGAGGGGATGTGGGTACAATCCCTTGTCAGAGAACTAAGATCCTACATGCCACAACTAGGGAGTCTGTGTGCTGCAATGAAAGACCCTACATGATGCCACAAAAATGCCAACCGCTACAACTAAGACCTGATGTAAATAGTAAATATTAAAAAAAAATTACAGCAACAGGTAGATCCAATGTTCTATAGTAAAAAAAAAGACTTAAGATTAATAGGAGCTATATTTATTTTTTCCTAAATACTTAAAAAAATTTATTTTTAATTGGAGGATAATTGCTTTATAACATTATATTGGTTTCTGCTGTATATCAACATGAATCAGCCATAGGTATACATATGTCCTCTCCTTCTTGAACCTCCCTCCCATCTCCCACCCCATTCCACCCTTCTACATTGTCACAGAGCACTGGGTTTGAGCTAACAAAGTTTTGAGCCAATAGGAGCAAATAGAAGCTATTTTTAAAGTACAGATTTAAACTAGAAGGTTATTTAGCCTATATAAAAGAAGCCTGTTTACTAACCATTAATAATCATTGATATCAATAATATATATAAAAATCAATATTCATTTGGAAGGAAATTTAAACCTAAGAATGTAAATATAAGTTTAAAAGGCCATTTATCAAGTTTTAAAAGGACATTTACCAAGTTTTAATTCATAAGTATGTCTGAATCCTATGCTTCTATTTGCTAGCTTTGTGCCCATAGAAAATAGGCTATTCTAATTTTCATATTGCCAGTAACCTACACTAATTATAGACTAAACTATTATTATTTAGATAAGGTTTTTATACCAGTACTTGACAGAGAGTAGATTTCCAAAAATGTTACTTTTACTTAAATAAGCATATTCACATTTTTATGATATGAAAAAATGGTATATGGAAAAATATAAGGATTTGAATTGAATTTTATTTTTCATAAAATAGAGATGTAGTTATGTTTTTTTTTTCAATTTGTGTAGGTAAGGGAGTCCACCAGGTCAAAGTTTTGGCTTATGGACCTCTTCAGGAAAACTGTTGTACCTAGAATTGCCACATCAAACATTCCATTAGCTAGAGTTCCACAAAAGTGTGTTATTATTCCTCCTTAATGCAATGCTTCAACACTGACTGAAACTTTTATATTAATAAGTACTGTTTTAAAAATGAGATAAGTAACAATCTTTCTCCATGTTGTGGATTATTGATATCCTTCAAATCTTTAACAATAGTTTGGGAAGTACTGTTTTAAAAATGAGATAAGTAACAATCTTTCTCCATGTTGTGGATTATTGATATCCTTCAAATTTTTAACAATAGTTTGGGAAGTACTGTGACTCTTATGCATCAAAATGAACCTCAATATAATTAAGATTGGGGCTTCCCAGGTGGCCTTAGTGGAAAGGAATGCACATGTCAAGGCAGCAGAAGCGAGAGATGAAGGTTCATTCCCTGGGTTGGGAAGATCCCCTGGTGTAGGACGTGGCAATCCACTCCAGTATTCTTGTTTGGAAAATCCCATGGACAGAGGAGCCTGGCAGGTTACAGTCCATGGGGCGGCAGAACTGAGCGACTAACCACACACACACACACAGTTAGGATTTACTGAGAAGGCACCCGTTGATTAGGCCTGATATGTGTTAGTCCTAATTAAGCTTATAGGATATTGTGTTACATGGGAAGACAAAGAGAGTTTCTGTCTGCAATAATCTTTAGTTATATTGGGAAGACATGTAATGAACAGGTAAAAAAAATAACACAGGAAATCTGGGTTATAGTGAGTGTTATAAAGGATGATGTGGTCAGTATCACTTGAGTTAGGTACATACAGTAATCTACGAAACTGCTCAGATTAAAATCATGACCAACTGTATCACTATTAACTTGAAGAACCTGATGAAATAACCAAGAATTCTGAGAAATTATTGAAGAAATAAAAGATAAAATAGGAACTGGCAGAGCTGAAATAATAAGTGTGGAGTAAATTGAAGTGGAATAAATAATTCTGAAAATACATGAGATTTATAATGCATAGATTGAGAAAAGTGAACACAACAAAATTCAAATTCAGTTCAGTCGCTCAGTTGTGTCCAGCTCTTTGCGACCCCATGAACTGCAGCACGCCAGTGTTCCCTGTCCATCAGCAACTCCCGAATCTTGCTCAAACTCATGTCCATCAAGTTGGTGATGCCATCCAACCATCTCATCCTCTGTCGTCCCCTTTTCCTCCTGCCTTCAATCTTTCCCAGCATCGGGGTCTTTTCCAAAGAGTCAGTTCTTTGCATCAGGTGGCCAAGTACTAGAGTTTCAGCTTCAACATCAGTCCTTCCAATAGCATTCAAGACTGATTTCCTTTAGGATGGATTGTTTGGATCTCCTTGCAGTCCAAGGGACTCTCAAGAGTCTTCTCCAACACCACAGTTCAAAAGCATCAATTCTTCGGTGCTCAGCTTTCTTTATTCAAATTAGGAAAAATTCAAATTAGGAGCTTAAAATTATTAGACAATGTGTTAGATATGCAAGATCTCATAAATATAAATGAGTCTCCTAAGGGGGTAGCTGAATTAATGGAACACAAAAAATTTAGAAATAAAAATATACATCAATAAAACTTTCCATAAATAAAAGAACAGTTGAACATATGAATTAAAAGGAATTAACAAATTAGGAAAAATTCAAATTAGGAGCTTAAAATTATTAGACAATGTGTTAGATATGCAAGATCTCATAAATATAAATGAGTCTCCTAAGGGGGTAGCTGAATTAATGGAACACAAAAAATTTAGAAATAAAAATATACATCAATAAAACTTTCCATAAATAAAAGAACAGTTGAACATATGAATTAAAAGGAATTAGTTTGTCACAGGAAAACAAACACAGAACAATCAACATCAAAACAGAAATGAATACAATTATTTGGTTTCAAAAATGAAGGACAGTCTGGATGTTCAGAGAACGAAATTAAATTACTAATCAAGACAAAAACATCAGCTGGGAGTTTCAAACTGATTCAAAGCTAGATAACTTAGAGAAATACCTACACATCTCTAGGGAACAAAAGTGGGGGTCAACTCAAAACCTGTATACCCTGACAATTATCTTTTAAGCACACATTCGAATAATCAAGGAATTTNTCAAACTGATTCAAAGCTAGATAACTTAGAGAAATACCTACACATCTCTAGGGAACAAAAGTGGGGGTCAACTCAAAACCTGTATACCCCGACAATTGTCTTTTAAGCACACATTCGAATAATCAAGGAATTTAACTCCATGAAGCTTTCTTCCAAAAATTAGTAGGTTATTTTCTGACTCGGAGATCACTAAGCGAATACTGCCACAATGCGTCCCTTTGGCTTCCCAGTTTTTAATGTTTCAGTCTTACTGCCTTCTGTCATCTTATCACCATCAAGTAACCAAGAGTAAAGTAATTCTTCCTGCTTTCTAAGAATCACGCCATTTTTCTCCTAAATAAGAGACAGATATAGAGACTATGGCAAAATGCACCCATTTAGTTGTAAGCATAAAAATCCCTGTGAAGATATAGCTCAGAAGAGAACAACATTTTAAACAATATTATTACTTAACAATATAACTAACAACATGTGGAAAAGGGAAAGAAGAGAAAATTGACAGCTTGGCAAGTATATTGATTTCTTCTATAGAAATGTCAACAGATTTCATGCTGACAAATCAAGGAACAGAGTTTATCAGTCAAGATAAACTGGACTAGGTTATGATACATGAACAACTAGTCCCCAAATCTCATGGTTTAACATAGTGAAAGTTTACTTCACACTCATGCTAAATGCCAATCATGGGCACATTGATACACTATTCTGTATTATCTTCACTCTGACAAAATGACAGCGAATTACAACCTGAAACACTATCAGACTTTATGGTAGAGGAAAGGGTCTCAGATTGGTAATTTCAATTTCTACTCACAACTCACCAGCCAGAATTTATCCCAGGAACTTAACTAATACACAAAGTTAGCAGAAAAGTTTCAAATTTTGGAAAAGTTTCTTATTTTGGAATAAGAGAATTAGAATATGTAAAGAGCACTGATCACTACCATATCAAGACATAAGTACATTTAACTGAATTAAAAACAACACCAAAATGGCTAAGAAAAAGCAATGAGAAAAATTAGGAAGTGGAGGAGAGGAGAAAATAAGAAAGATGGGAGAAAGTGGAACTTTACTCATAGATGGGAGGTGGTGAGTACTGTTTAATGAAAAGAAATGAGTATACCATGGATCTCTGCTGTTCAATATGGTAGTCGATAGCCCCATGTGAGTATCTAAATTTAAATTAATTACAATGAATTATATTAGCTCAGCTGGTAAAGAATCAGCCTGCAATGCAGGAGATCCCAGCTGATTCCTGGGTCGGGAAGATCCCCTGGAGAAGTGATAGGCTACCCACTCCAGTATTCTTAGGTTGCCCCGGTGGTTCAGCTGGTAGAGAATCTGCCTACAATGCAGGAGACCTGGGTTCATCCCAGGCTGGGAAGATCCCCTGGAGAAGGGAAAGGCTACCCACTCCAGTATTTTGGTCTGGAGAATTCCACGGACTGTATAGTCCATGGGGTTGCAAAGAGTCAGGACTGAGCCACTTTCATTTTCATATTATAATTTCAGTTTCTCACTCACAGTAGCCACATTTCGAGTACTCGATATTCAACGTGTGGTTAATAGCTACTGTACTGAACAGCACAGACATAGAACATTTCGATAGTCTTGGAAATTTGTTTTATAGTGCTTCTATAAAAGATGCTTGTTGTTATGAAGAAAAAAATTATTACTCTTTCAAATTATGAGAAAGAAAATGCACATGCAGAAACCAGGTAAACCACAGCCAGACAGTAACAGAAAATAAGGTGAAATAAAATTTAAAACCCTCAGAAACTAAAATGTAAACTATGAATAACATAACTAAGAGCAAAGATGTATGTCACTCCAACAAATTTGACTATAAAAATAAACTCACATAAGATCATGTGTGTAAACCCAAATACATATAAACATACAAAATCAATTATATTTTTGAACGCTTATCGTGGGCCAGGCAACTAATATAACCATGTAGTATATATTATCTCATGTAATTATAACAAGTTATGAGGCAGGTATTGTGTTCCTTCCACAAAACTGATTTATTGAAGCTCTAACTCCAAATACCTCAAAACAGGACTTTTTTTTTGGAGAAAAGATCTTTGAAGCGATGATGACAAGAGGCCATTTGGGTAGGAGCCTGATGCATTATGGGCTTCCCTGGTGGCTCAGCAGTGAAGAATCTTCCTCAAATGCAGAGATCACCTGCAATGCAGGAGACCCAGGTTTGATCTCTGAGTTGGGAAGATCCCTGGAGAAGGAAATGGCAACTCACTCCACTATTTTCTCCTGGAAATCTCGCGGACAGAAGAGCCTGGCAGGCTACAGCTGATGGGGTTGCAAAGAGGTGGACATGACTTCGTGACTAACCCACCACCACCAGCACGTGCGTGATGACTAGTGTCTTCATAAGAAGGGGCAGGAGGCGCACGTGCACACAGAGGGATGGCCATGTAAGAGGCAGCAAGAGGGTGGCCCATCTGCCAGCCAGGGAGAGAGGGCTCAGAGTTACCCAACCCTGCTGGCAGCTTCATCTTGGCCTTCTAGTCTTCGAAAGCATGAGAAGACACATTTCTATTG